>VXBU01011898.1:582609-594346 GCA_013400315.1 Bombycilla garrulus
GAGCGGCGGCGCTGGCGGCGGGCGGCAGGATGGTGCAGAAGGAGGGGCAGGCGGCGCTGGAGGAGCCCCAGGGCAGCCCTGGCCCGGCCGGGGTCCCCGGCGCCCCCTTAGAGCCGCCGGGCGCCACGGCAGGGCCGGTCCCGGGCGGCGAGGAGACCGACACCGAGACGGAGACCGCGCTGGGCTCCCGCCGCTTCCTCTGCGGAGTGGTGGAAGGTGAGAGCCTTCAGAGGGGGTCTTCCCCTGGGACACGGGCGGTTCGGTATCCGCGGGGAACCGGGGGTGGGCCGGTCCGGGGCGGCTTTGCTTTGCTCTGCTTTGCCGTCTCCTCCCCCGCCCGGACGAGCCCGCTCGGCGGGGAGGTGGCGTGCGGTTCTTGGCCGGGACTCCGCCAGGGTGGGGAGGAGCCGCGGCTCCCGGGCGGGGCTTCTGCCCCCGGGGCTTGTGCTGGAGCGGGGAGCGCCCTTGGACGGCAGCTGCGCGGCGGGGCCGGGGTAGGCCTGGCTCCCTGCGGCCGATGGTTCCTCAGAGAGGCTGAGCCGGGGCTGGGGCTCGCTTGCTCCTGCGTGTCTGAAGGGGGAAGTGGGAGAGAGCAGAGCTGCCGCGCGATAATCCCGGCTGTACGTGCTCTCCCTGCGCTCCAGAGGCTCGCGTTCAGTCCCGAGTTTGAGTAGGGAACAGGTGATGCCGTAGACATCCGCTCAGTAATTAATGTCAAATGCACCTTGTTCTCTAAAAGTGTTATAGCTTATCATTTTAACTGTAGAGCAATCCTCTGTCTTTTAGCATAGTTGCACCATTAAACGGTTTAAATTGTTGTTGAAGCTGCAGGATAAAGGGACTTTTTGCAGTTCTCAGTAATGCATTTCTGATAGGTCACTTCAGGTAGGTGGTTGAAAGTCAGCAAAAAAAATGGTGTATTCCCAGCGTAACTGTTGGCTCTAAATTGTTTATTTCCTGTAGTCTCTTATTATTTTTGTACTGTTAATGATTTTCCGGTAGGAAAACAAAACGATAAGCAGATGGAATGGAGAGGGGAACAGGCAGTTTATCAAAGTCAGTATCTGCATTGCTTTGCAGACTGTTTTATGTTCATATCTTAAAAAAACAAATAATTGGCTTCTGTAAATATGACTGCGAGAGGTGAATTGGTGGGGCTGAAATGCAATCAGTGTGGAGAAAAATGCCCTTCTTTTGCTAATAGACTTAATTCTGTGAAGGTAGATGCCAAATTCAAGGCTTTGGAGACACATAACAGTGCAGAGAAACACAGATTGTAGCAGCATGTTTTCTCATGTTCCTGCTGATACACCTGGAACACTGCTTGTTCATCCAGGTTTCTCTCAGAACCACTGAGAATATGAGAGTAATTTTTCTTGTCATGTCAGTTGCGTTGATGGTTGCCTCAGCATATATTTTGTTGCAGGTGTTGTTGAGTGCACAAAACAAAGCAAGAAAATGGCTTCTGCCCGATGAAGCCATCAAATGCTGGTTAGGAGTTACCAGTCTAAAAATAACACGTGTACAGGGAAAAAAGGAGTAGTGGAGTGTTTAAAAAAAAATGATTAAAAAAAAAGGGCAAACAAAAAACCACCACCGAGAGAAAAACAAACTTGTGGTGAACGAGGTAAACGGTAGTGAGTGAAAACATCTGTCTCATTAGTGACTCGAGGGAATTGTAAAGTTAAGAGAAAAACAGGAAATAACTTCAGAAGTGTAGATAAATACTTAAACAGAATAGTGGTTAACACAGACTAAGGTGCAGTGAGATTAGAGTGCTGGGGTGGAGAACTTGGATCTTTGTTAGAAGAGGCAGAGGGCAACTGGCTAAATACTGAGTGTGCACTCTAAGGATGTGAGGAGCATATGCCACTTACCAGATTCACTGTTTTGCAGAGTTGTAAGGTCTAAGAGATTGCTGAATGCAGAGCTTGGGGGCACTGCCTCTAGGATGTCCTGACTTTTAGGGATGGAGAGCATGGTAGTGGAATGAGGTATTTTGGCATGATCTGTTGACTTTGTATTAACCTGACACACGGTCCTGAGGGAGTAATACAAAACTAGGTTGATTTTTTTTTTTTTTTTTTTTTTTCAGTTGCACAGAAAGATCCAAGAATTGCAATTAGCTGCTGACAGTAGAAATGTGTAGCTGCTGACAGTAGAAACCTAAGAAATGTGGTGACAGATGAAAAAGTACTCCTACAGATTAGCCAGTTCTGTTCAGCCTTATTTAATTAGTTTTTGGTAACTGATTTTCTTTTTTTTTTTTTTTTCCATAGTAGGCCGTGCTCTGCTTTAGGCTTGTAGGTCTGAAACAGTAGTATTATAGCTAAAGCAAAAGTGTTGTGATCAAGTTCTGAGGCATGGGGGATGGTTTCACAGGATTTCATTTCTTTTGTGAGTTCCTGAGCTTCCTCAGGGCAGCATCAGTCAGAGTTAGGAAATGTAGTGAAAATAAGAAATTCCTTCTGGGTGAAGTAAGCTGGGAGGTTTTCAGGCCTCTCAGCTCTCTTGTTCCCTGTTGCACTGAGCAGTTGTGAGGAGAAGTAGTTGCTTAGTTTTGCCACGTTGTGGTGCCAGGAAGTGTGAGATTACTCTTAGAGAGAATAATCCTTAAAACTTGAGCCTCTTGTTTTAAGCTTTTCAAAGAGCATTGTACACTTAACATGTAACTGAAATACAAAATATAAAAAAATGGCTTCAGTAGCATCAGTTTGGAGTTTTGGAAGGTAGAAGGGTGGTTGTGACCACCATGAGACCGAATATTTACGGATTTACAAGGGTGAATAGCCTTGGAAATAGATCCTGTTTACCTTTTGAACTGCCGTTCTACGAGGACTGGTGAGCTTTGTGTATTAGTAGTATCATTCATCACTGAGTGGCCATGCTGTTGGAAAATAAGAGCTTATTAAATTTCATGTTATTTTAGTCTCTGGTCTTTGCATGGACTGCAAGCTGAAGCTTTGTTTTGAAGTGCCCACTTGTGGTTGAACTGTCTGCATATAGGTCTAAGTGAGTTGGCTTGACTAAGAGGGCATTGAGAGTGCTTTTTTAAAGTATTATGTTTCCAGAATGGAAGGATTAGATTTAAAACAAGAAGCAGTTGCAATTTTTGTGGAATTGCATGACTTTTGGTACACTCTGCTCTAAAATCACTTGTGTAGATGCTTTTATATATGATTATTCACAGACATAATATGAGTTTATAAAATGTGGAAATGGTAAAGTAGGGTATCAGTTTGCAACTTAATTTTGACAAAGAGCCTATTAAACAGAATAAAAGAAATTAAATCCCTAGGTATTTTGTTGACTCACTTGCACATTTTTTTAATTATGCATCATCCTCTCTGGTATGTGTTTATATATTCTGAGTATATAAAACCTAGTCTGTACCACTAGTTAAGCATTTTTGAGCTGGTAAATATATTCAGGTGTGTTCAGCCTTCACCTTAAAATCAAATCTATTTTGTAGGTGTCTGGAGTGGTAGTTTAATTAGGTTATAACTGTTCAGTCTGCTGCTATAATAATGCTGACTTCACTTGTCAAGGGCATTTGCTCAGGAACACAGTTTGTATTCTAAAAATTAATTGCTTCAGTGGCCAAAATTATAAGACCTTCGATCATAAGAAATAAAACAAGTTATAATTGCATTTTAAATTTAGGTCAGTTTAGGTTATTATACTTTCGTCATGTAACTATTTTCTTTCCCTTTCTGCTTTGGGAGGCTTTTTGACAAACGTAGCAAAAGAGGAAGAAAATGGTGGGTTGTAATGCAAAGTTTCATGAAGCAGGCATAATCTAACTGGATAATTCTAATCTTGTTGCCCATAGGATTTTATGGAAGACCTTGGGTGATGGAGCAGAGGAAAGAACTTTTTAGAAGGCAAGTCATGTTTCCTCTTACTGCAGCACATTCCATTGGAATGTAATCATAAACTTCCACTTAAGTCTGGGAAGAATTATTGTTCCGACCTAGAGCAACTTTCTGCCTAATATCTGTATTCTTGGGGATTTGTATTCACCTTTTCATCTTGCATACACCGAATTTGTCCAATATAATTTGTACTTAAAAGTTATTGTGACTTAATAGTGTAACACAATGTTCAGTGAAGAAAAGAAAAATCAGATCAAGTAAAAGAGTAACATGAAATAAACCACAGAAGTCTTGAATTTGTAGGCTATTTGAAGGCTTTTTTCCTGTGTTTTTAGGCTTCAGAAGTGGGGACTGAATACATACCTGTATGCTCCAAAGGATGACTACAAGCACAGGATGTTTTGGCGAGAAATGTACTCTGTGGAGGAAGCGGGTAATTGCCTTTATTTCTCCTCTGTGTTTTCTATAAGTAGATTTTTGAATGAATTGGTTATGGCTGTGTATACTTGTGTGTGGTTAATCACAGCAGCCATTCCCAAAGGTGACTGAAAACCTCTTTGCAATACACTGCAGGTGTGTTTATTGGAGCTTTGGAACAAGCATGGATTTACTTCTTTTAACTATAACTGCAGATGATTTCTGAAACTGCTTTTAAGGCTTTGTCTTACAAAATTTATTTTTTGTCATCAGAAAGGTTGCTTAGACTTATTCCTCTGGCTCTTGAATGTCTGGGCCATATTTTGAAGTAGAAGTGATTTGCTTTAGAAAAGGAAAAAAAGATTGATGAACAAATAGCATGTGCTTTTAATGTGATTCATTAAGTCCTTGTCTCAGTGAAAAGAGTACCTGTTAGAAAAACAGCTCTTGACCATTTAGTCAGAACATGAAAGCTCTGTTCATGCTAGTGTGAGTTGTTTTATCCACCTCTGGCATTTATGGGATTTATGATGCTTTATTAGACTGAGGGGATTATAGTTTTCCTTGGGTGAGGGGAAAAAAATTACACTCTCTTGAAATAAAATAATCCTTCTTGGAGGCCTCTTTTAATCAATACAGAAAAATAATCTAAAGGATACTGCAAGGTAATATCCAGTAACAGAAAAGGTTGTTAAAGACGCTAAAAATCATTCTCTTTATTCGTGTTATGAAAGATTCAATGGCAAGTTTGTTTCTTAAAGCAGCTACTTAGTGATGTTAAACCCCACTTTTTCATGTGTCCAAGCTTCAGTCATATGAGTACCATGTGAACAACTGTCATATGAGGTGATATTACTGCAATAAATTAGTATGTGTGGAAAAAAGTGAGTAATAATTCTAAAACTGTTAACGTACGTACTGTGGAAGCAGACTGTATGCATATTTGTCTCACAGCATTGAGAGAAAAAAGATTTTCTAAGTATTGATAATAATTTTAACATGGAAAATGAGAATACAAGAACAGTTGTATTCCTTTTGGCGTAATTGCTGAAAAATCTTCCAAATAATTTGGTGTTCTTTGCTGTGTTAGTTTCAAGAAATTCCAGCAATTATTTGTTCTAATGATGATAGAAGAGGTATCTGCACTTTATAGTATACTTTAAATGATGCCTGAGAATTTTTTTTAATTGTTGAGTCCTTCTGAAGTATTTTAATTTAATTTCCAGAGCAGCTAATGACTCTAATATCAGCTGCACGTGAACATGAAATAGAATTCATCTATGCAATCTCACCTGGACTTGACATCACTTTCTCCAATCCTAAAGAGGTATCCACGTTGAAACGGAAACTGGACCAGGTAAGGATGACGCAGTTCCAGTGCTGCTTAATTTGGAAGCTCCAATTCCCTGCTCACTCTTGCAGCTTTTCAGCAGCTTCTTGAACTTCTTCAGTGCTGGTGTTAGTTTGGGTGTCTCTGAATGATTCCGGTGGATGTGTTCAAGTTGCATTGCAGAAGTAGCCAGTGATAACTTTGATTTAAAAAAAAAAATAAAATCCCATAAACTATTGGATTATGAAGGCTATTTTTGTCTTCAGAGTATTTCTGAATCCTGAAGCCGAGATGCACTGCTAAAAACAAGAACTCTAGCCCACAAGAAATGCCTTCACAGACCTGACATACACATCTTCTTTGTTCCCCTGACTCCTCTCCTTTGTCCAAGAGCTGTTACAGAATTAGCTTTTTTGCCAGATGTCCATCCTGTGAGATCAGCTTTGGATGGTTAAAACTGGAACAGACTGCAGGTCTTTAAAGGTCTAATCTTTGAGAGAAGCAGAGCTATGGTAGAAGCAGACACAGGCATTTGCTTCCACTATATCCCCATTCCTGTAGCTGTCTCTAAGGTAGATTAGATTTCAAAATCCTACGGTTTGATTAAAAGAAGCAATACTAATTTAATAAATTAAACATTTTGCTCTTGTCTCTTGTATTAGGTTTCTCAGTTTGGCTGCAGATCTTTTGCACTGCTGTTTGATGATATCGATCACAACATGTGTGCAGCAGACAAAGAAGTTTTCAGTTCTTTTGCTCATGCTCAAGTCTCAATCACAAATGAAATTTATCAATATCTAGGAGAACCAGACACATTCCTTTTCTGTCCTACAGGTAAAACAAGCAGAATGGTTTTGTACAGCCTTAAAGGAGGGGGACCATTACCTTGCTGTTTAACATTTAATAACTGCCTAAAGGAGTATTTTGGGGTTGATGGAAGAAATTGATTTAGAAAAGTCTGATTATTCAGATGTATGCAAAGATTTTTCCAAATTTATAAATCTCTGAAAGGCTCGTTGCCAAGCAAATATGACAGCTTGATAAAACAATTCAAGAAGTTTGAACTGAGAATTATGCTTAAAAAAATTTTTTTCCTAACTTGAACTGAAATCTTTGCTTCTTGAATTAGCAAGTTGTTAGTTTCCAAGAATTTTTTTCAAGTAGAGAGGTAGTTTGTGCTTACAGCTGTCACTGGTTCCTACCTTTAATGAGATTCCTGTGACTAGTGAAGTGAGCATTGCTTTTTATATTAAAAAATATTTTTAATTTATCCCCTCTTACACAGTATTGTGGTTCTGTTGCAGACCTTAACTTTAGAGACATGTTTGAGTGTTAAAATTTCTAGGTATTTGCACTTACTGTAATGAGTCTTGGGGTTTCCTCATTCTTCTGGATACTGTCTGCTGTATTTATGGACTTAATTAATTTTTTCCTGATTTTGATATTTGAGCAATTTAAAATAATTCTCTACTGTTTGTTTCCGATATTTATGCTGAGTGTCATTCATAATGTCCTTTTTATTTACGCTTTAGACTTTTGGGCCTGACTTGATTAATTTTATAAATGTTTTACATTTCCAAGGGTGGTATTTTCTCAACGTGTTCATGGGACAATTGAGTATGTTGTCACACATATGCATCCTTCTAATACCAGTGATATTCTCTTTTCTTGTGCAGAGTACTGTGGAACTTTCTGTTATCCAAATGTTGCCCAGTCACCGTATTTACGGACTGTAGGAGAGAAACTGCTCCCTGGAATTGAAGTGTTATGGACAGGTAAAGACGGATGGCTTATTTCTTTTCTTTTCTTTTGCTGGTGTTTAGTATTTCTCATAAGTACTTAGTAAAATAAACTATCTTAGTACTGAGGGGTTGAATCTTCAAGTATATGCAAAGCTCTCTGATTATCTCATTTCCTGCTTAGGTCCGAAAGTTGTATCCAAAGACATTCCAGTAGAATCCATTGAAGAGGTTTCTAAGATCATCAGGAGAGCACCAGTTATCTGGGATAACATTCATGCTAATGATTATGATCAAAAGAGGCTTTTTCTTGGGCCTTACAAGGGTCGGTCAACTGAACTCATCCCTCGACTGAAGGGTGTTCTGACCAATCCAAAC
Organism: Bombycilla garrulus; assembly: GCA_013400315.1. Taxonomy (NCBI): domain Eukaryota; kingdom Metazoa; phylum Chordata; class Aves; order Passeriformes; family Bombycillidae; genus Bombycilla; species Bombycilla garrulus. Next base: position 590,349 of record VXBU01011898.1, read on the forward strand.
TGTGAATTTGAAGCCAATTATGTTGCCATTCACACGCTTGCGACCTGGTACAAGTCTAACATGAATGGAGTGAGAAAAGATGTGGTGATGAGTAAGTATGCATAAGTGTTTGCTGGATCTGTGCTTAACCCTATAAATCATAACAATTCTCAGTGTTTTTTATGATTTTATCTCTTCCTCACCAACTTTTTCTTCTTATGATCACCTAGCCTTTTCTATTCCGTAAGTAAATGACTGTTTCCTGAAAGATAACGATCTTGCTTTACTGACTTCCTGGGGCATATCTGCAGCACATGGTATCAAAGAATTTCTAAGTCTCAAGAGGTTTCTGTGGTTATGTAATTAACACCTGCAAAGCAGGTTTAATGCCCGAGTTTCAAATGTGTCCATGGATATGATTTCACTGGAATAGAAGCAGTTCAGATCAGAAGACATCCTGAATGCCAGGGTGTCTGGTTTCTCTGTTGACATTGGTGGTGGCCATAATTTTCCTTTTTTTTTTTTTTCCTAATTCAAATCTAGTAACTTGTCCTTTTTGTGAAGAAAACCCCTAAGTTATTGAATGCCTTGTGTGACATCTGGTTTTGCCATTTTAAATTAAACTAGCATGATAACTTTTAAAAATTTGTCTCTGTAGCTGATACTGAAGACAGCACAGTTTCAATCCAGATTAAATTGGAAAATGAGGGTAGTGATGAAGATATTGAAACAGATGTTCTCTACAGCCCACAAATGGCCCTGAAGTTGGCCTTAACAGAATGGTTACAGGAATTTGGAGTACCTCAGCAATATAGCAGTGAGTAATAATTTGGTATCATTCTGGAGCTGGTGGAAAAATGGTATTAGATGTTCAGTATTTGTGTTTAAAGATATATTACAGATCCTGGCAATTCATACACTTCAGCTGGAAATATTTTCTGCCTTAGTAACTGGGGAGCCTTAATTAAAGAGTAAAAATGCTTGATGTTCTGCCATGTGCTTGTAATGCTCCGACTGATCAACAGAAGCAATCTTGATGTATTATCCTTTGGCTCTTCTGATGGAAGGCAGGAAAGGGTTTGGATCTTGCTAGTCCCAGTTCTTATTAGACTTCAGTGGAACCTGAGAGACTAGCAAGTGCAATGGGTTGTTTTTTTTCAAGTTGATGCTAGATTGTCATAAAAACTAGTTCTGATCCTGAAGACTCCCATGTTCTTCCAATTGTTTTAAGATAGTTTTACTTTCCTGAGTTTGTCTGGACAAACCAGCTGAGTTCCTTCCAGCACCGTACACCTTTTTATTTGTACCAGTGGGAGCTTGGAATATGAGGAAAAATCAGTTTTTCTCTACTTTCAGGTGATCAGAGCATATTTCTGTGGTAACTGGTGATGGAATGGAGGAGCCTGTTCTCCGAACTGCTCTGGTGCAGTTATGCTTTTGAACTGCTGTAGAGTTTTGTATCTTTCTAAAACTCAATTGCAGCAGAAACGCTGGGTGAGGAGTAGTAATTAAGGTGTCAGTCTTCCTCTTTTCACAGTATAGTTTAAATTGGAAAGCACTTCTTGAGATCTATCTTGAGTCTAACGACCTTGGTCAGGGAGGATGAGTTAGAGCAGGTTGTCCAAGATTGTATCTGGTAATGTTTTGAATGTCTCAATTTTCCCCAGGTTAAAGACAGTTTTGGATTTGAAATATTTAAGCATCAGCTTATCATAGTGAGCTTTTATTATGAATATCCTTTATATTCAAATACAACTTTACCCAGTCAGTTGATGCAGAGGGAAAAACAGTTACTTTGAGATCTTTTTGTTCTGATGACGTAGTTGAAAATGCTGCTGGCAGCACAAAAATGTTACATAATTTTCCTAACTTTCTTCATCCTATCTTTGCTTACCAGTTATGTGAAAAGGAAACTTGCAAAACTCAAAGTCAGTAGTTAGAATTACATTGACAGAGTGAGCAGGCAAAGTACCAAAAGGAAGCTGTTGCTGATGGAATGCTGTGGTAACAAAATCATCCATCGTTTGCAGGAATTGCTGATTTGAATGTTAGTTGGCAGATACTGAAAACTAAACTTGTTTCTTCTTATTCTCAGGTAGGCAAGTGGCCCACAGTGGTGCTAAAACCTCTGTAGGGGATGTAGGGCCTCTGGTGGCACCATCCTCTTTAAATGCAGCAACAGTGGTCACCACGGTGTACCAGGAGCCCATCATGAGCCAGGGCGCGGCGCTGAGCAGTGACTCACCAGCCTTGGCCAAGGAGGAGGAGAAGAAGCAGTCTGATGAGGAGCCAATGGACATGGTGGTGGAAAAACAAGATGATGCAGACAAGAATGCAAACCAGATACTGACAGACATTGCTGAAGCCAAGATGGCGGAGGAGCTGAAGCCAATGGATACGGATAAGGAGAGTATAGTTGAGTCCAAGTCTCCAGAGATGTCTATGCAGGAAGACTCTGGTAGTGACATTGCACCTATGCAGACTGATGAGCAAATTAACAAAGAACATTTTGTGCCTGGCCCGAATGAAAAGCCTCTTTACACAGTAGAACCAGTGACTTTAGAGGACTTACAGCTTCTTGCTGACTTGTTTTACCTTCCTTATGAACATGGACCCAAAGGTGCACAGATGCTGAGGGAATTCCAGTGGCTAAGAGCAAATAGCAGTGTTGTCAGCGTTAATTGCAAAGGAAAGGATGCTGAAAAAGTGAGTGCAAATCTTGTTTCTCTCCTTTAATGTCAAAATCCCAAGCAGTTTTATCTGTTGTCTGTAATAGAGACTGGTGTTCGAATTTGTAGGACCTGAAGGGTAGTGTGTAATAAACCACAGGTCGCAGTAATTTTCATTCCTATGGTGGAATCTACTGTTTTAAGCCCTGTAGTGCCACGCAGCTATGAAGGCAGTCTGGTATCTGCATTTGACCAGTGTTCCCTGTACTGGCCTCACTTCTAACAGCCATAGAGAATACCTGTGAGTCATGTGTGGTGTGGTAGTCCGTCCTGGTAAAATGAAGTAATGAATTGTGTAGTCTGCCTCCATATTTAGAGTAGCTCTTCTCTCTAGGAGCCTGTGTTTGATCTTGTGGATCTTTTTCATAGATAGAAGAATGGCGTAACCGAGCAGCCAAGTTTGAAGAGATGTGCAGCTTGGTGATGGGCATGTTCACTCGCCTCTCCAATTGTGCCAACAGGACAATCCTTTATGACATGTACTCCTACGTCTGGGATATCAAGAGTATTATGTCAATGGTGAAATCTTTTGTGCAGTGGTTAGGTAGGTGCATTGGGAGCCATTATAATCCCAGATAGCATATTTTTTTATGTGTGTTTTTAATTAGCCCACGGGGAAAACTGAAGTATTAGGCCAATGCGTTTTCTTGGACAGGAGTCTGGTTTGACCCTGTTTTAAAGGTTTTCCTGTCTTGCTATTTGAAGCAATGCTTGCAGTGAGTTTGCTTTGCTATTAAAAGTGAAGTCTACTGGATGCTTAAGATTGGAGACCTTGATTTTCTTCTTGGGCTAATGAAACTTGAATCTCATCTGACACGTAAGTGTTGACTTTAACTTACTCTTGACTGAATGCACACTGGACTATGCCATGTAACTCCTTGGATGCCCCGCTGTATGATTGGAAATGACACTACGAAATGTGATCACATCAGCCATCTGCTGTTTGCTCTGTCTTGATAACATTATTGCTGTCTTCAACAGACCTTTCAATGGGCCTGGCCATGAGGAAGGTGATCCTCCCAGCCCCTGTGCGCATGCGAGCTTTAGCATAAGGCTATTCTGGTGCAAAATAATTTCCTTTCAACACTTTCCAAATTGCTGATTTTTTTTTTTTAATATATATATATTTTAGTTTTTTGTAATGGGTGGAAATTGTGGAGCTCTCTGGACAGATTTAGTCTGGGACCTAAAATTATCTTGAAAGAGTTGTTTTTTGGGGTTTTTGTTTTTTGTTTTTTTTTGTTTTTTTTTTTTTTTTTATTTGTTGATCTTTTTTTATTTTTTTGTTTT
>VXBU01011898.1:594368-621676 GCA_013400315.1 Bombycilla garrulus
TTTTTTTTTTTTTTTTTTTTTAATGTGTGGCGCTTTCTTTATTTTTTTGTTTTTTTTCCTGAAAGATTTTTGGGAGATCCTAAGTTGGCATATAGCACCAGCATGGCCTGGGTAATTCTAGTGACCTCATTTCACTTTCAGGTTTCAATCCAACTGTAAGGAATATGCTGTGGAGTTGCTTGACATACACAGCAGACAGCAAAGCTGATGGTCTCAAGTCACACTTTCTGTAGCTGTCGCAAACCTCACAGTGGCTAACCATTACACAACCTTGGTCTAATCCTGGTGTTTGGATTGTCTTTAAATTATATTCTTAAATACTGACAGATTTAAGCAGGGACAGAGAAGAACTGTTAAATCATCAGTTTTGGTCTGTGCCCAACAAATTCCTATGTTTTGTGCTAATTAAATATCTGTTCCCTAAACTTAGAGTTGATAAAAAAGAGAGCTTTTAAGACTGCCTTCTGCATAGCACAGAGAGGAAAACTAATGGGGGAGGAAAACTCAGCAGCACTGTAGTGTGTTAACATTTCTCTAACAACCTCATGCTGTTTTAAAAGTCTTAGTTTGTGCATTTTTAAGTGTAACACAACTCCTCCAACTTTACTATCCTTGCTGATTGTTGACCTCTAGCTAGACAGAATGCTCTCTTCTTGATAATTTAATCTTCTTACAACTCTAGGCCAAAGCTCTATAAAGGGAACAGTGGTACTTGTAGTATATGAGAACATCAAGGGCCCAATGTAGACTGCATTTCAGAATTATCAGACCATGTACTCAATTCAGCTGAAGCTGTTTTCAGTGTCCCTGTAAAGTTGGGTTCAAGTTTCTAAATGCATCAAATATTTGGAATAGTTCACAGTAGAAGCAAACTCAGTTAACACAAACTGTTACCTTTGACACTGTTGTGTTTCAGTACTCACACTGGTATTAGATAGTTGAAAAATTGTGTTCTTCACGTGAACAGTTTAATACTCTTATGTGCTACAGTGCTTCTGTGAGAGGGACCATTTTTGTCTTCAGCATGTGTTTTATCACTAGTGTAAATACAGAGTAAAGTTCTTTGATAAAATACCTCATTATATAAAGTTGAGTACATTTACAAATCCAAACAAGTTAGTTTTCACAGTGGTGTGCTCAATGGTCCACTGGATGTTCACTTTCTTCACCTCTCCTCCCAAGTCCAGCTAGCATTCAGTCCCTTAAATTAGTGTGGCTGTACAGTACTATGGATTACTAATGACTTCTATTGTCTTCTTCCCCATTGTGTACAGATGGGAGAATCCTCAGCACAAGTTTCTACTGCTATTGGATGGACAGCGCCAGATGTTCACAGCGCGTCGTCATTAATTAATTAAAATGGAAAGGTTTTGTCTGTGAGGCAGCTCAGATAGATTAGATGTACAACAGGCATGAACTGAAGTCACATTTGCGCAGCGACTAAGGCATTAACTTTGTTTTTCATTTATACAGCTCTTCATTCACACAGCTCTTTACTGTAATAATTGGAAGTGCTAGTTAAGCTGTAGTCTCAAAGGACAGACAGATACTGTCTTCCAAGTTATTGACTAAATTTCTTTGGGAAGGATATCTTCTTATGTGAGAATTCTAAAATATAGGAGTAAACCAAATTTGAATTCTGGTGTTTGCATTGTTTCTAAAATTTACCATACTTGCGGTAGTTTGTATTTAACCTATATTCCTAAACTCACATGAATGTCAAACTTGGCACACTTTGGGACTCTCTGACTAGCACAACATATTTGTCTGTACTGATCTGAGACTGTTACTTGAACAGGAGGTAGATTGCTGTCCACAAAAGGAAGAGAGTATTTGCGCTGCTCCTCTTGTCAGAAAACTAGGCGGGTAATTGAGATCTCTGCTCCAGATACCACTTGGCTTTTTTCTCTCTCCAGAGCTGTCATTTATGCTACTTGGTGAAGGCTGCAGTGCCTTGCCGGTAGAACAGTGTTAAAAAATCAAACAGCTAATGGAAGCTTATTTTCTAAAGCAAGTGCAAGCTAAAGCTAAGCACTGTAGTGGGCCTGCTGCTGCTGGTTGAGCAGCAGGGTCCTGGTGCATCCAGTATGCTTGTGGAAATAATAATCAAGATACAAAAAGCAAAGCTAGTAGTGGCCACCCAAGTGTATTAGTTCAATTGTGAGTTAATTCAAGTTAACACTACTTAGCTTTTTAATGTGCCAACAGTATTGTGAAGGTGTGGCCTAGACTATGTAAGTCTGTGTAGTCTCTCGCAAGAATGCGGTTTCATGCAGCTGTCCTGGCTGCCTGATGTGTTCCAGACTGTTTGCATATATTGCTAGTCCTAGTTTTCTGACAAGATTAGAAATAATCAGTACTAAAATGTGACTTCAGAAAGGTCCAATTTTTTTTCTGGGGCTGTGATAATGGCATTTGTTTGATCTAAAATTTATGTTAGTAACTGTTGAGCCACATAGCTTCCAAGATGTCAGATTTTCATAACTGAAATGAATGTTTCTGACACAAATATTAAAAAAAAAGTGTACAAAATGTTTGGGAAGTCTACGTAGTTCTGTATGGCACCATTCTTGTGCCTTCTGGTCTAGAATGAAGTGTGTAGCTGAATTGCCTCACCTGTACCTGTTACAGGTAAACAAAAATTTGAAATACGGCAATTAGCGCGCAAGCACAAAATAAATGTATCAATTATACATTATTACAGCCCCTCCCCCTCCCTAAGCCCTGGATTCTAGCTCAGTTAGAGAGCTTTTTCCACAAGTGTATGTTAGCTTTTTGGACATGTAAGACACCCAGGAAATCCCCCTTCTCGTAACATTCTCCGCTTGGATCTGATCTCAACAGGGTGTCGTAGTCAATCTTCAGCACAGTTCTTAAGTGGAGACCAAGAACCCTGGGCCTTTAGAGGTGGTCTAGCAGGAGAGTTCCAGGTATCAATATGACTTCACAACTGAATGACATTTTCTTTGTTTTATGAGAAACCTTTTGTTGCACATCAGAGGTCTGGAAGGATTGGTCTGCCGAAGGCTTTCTGGTCCAAAGCCCATTAGCCTTACAGCTTGGTTTAAAATAATTTTCCTCCCCTTTCTACAGTAATTTCTCAAGGAGATGCTGCCTGTCCCACGCGCATGCGAAGCGCAGCGGCTTTAGTTGTACATTTCACATTGTTTCTTTGCAGGTCGCACAGCATTTTTACCTGCGCCCGCAATTGCACAATGCGCGCATGCTTGTCTGCCGATGGGAATTCCATGAGCAAAAGGGATCATCATCCAAATTTTGGTTCCTCTCGAAATAATGCTGTAATGTGCTTTATTGCGAGGAATTCAATTGGCAAACGTTCCTAAATCGCTGTTTGTACCATGTGCAGATTTGTTCATGGATTTTTCAGGCGCTGTACTTTTCCCCCCTCACAGGTGCTCTGCGCGCAGCAAATTGAATCAGCGCATTGCTTTTGGGATAAAGCGTCTCCTCTGGCCAGTTAACCCTCTTCAGACCAAACCTTTCCTCCTGACATTCTGTGTTCTTAGACAGTGTAGTTATGATTGGTAAAAAGTTTTTTAAAGCAGTTAAGATTAACAGACTCTTAATGTGCTGTTTCAATTGCATATTTTAGAACACCAATTGGATATTTTCTATTCAAATAAGGTCTTTGCATTTGTAAAGCATACCAGCCCCACCTTCTTCTGGGGTAGCAAGTAGCAAATGTTATTTTGGGAGTCTGCAGTGCACACCCAAGAGTGATGGGTTTTGTTGTTCATACAGTTATATTAAGTATTTTGTTTTCACAGCGTTTGCTGCCTATTGATGGGGCAAATGATCTCTTTTTTCAACCACCTCCATTAACACCCACTTCCAAAGTGTACACCATACGACCCTACTTCCCTAAAGATGAGGTAACTGCTTTTGACATTTGTCACTTTTGTTGTTAGTGATGCACTTCCTTTTGTGGCAACAGTGGTTACTGCTGAGTCCCCTCTTCCCCTAATGAAGCAGGTGTCCTGATATCTTGCACAAGACACAAATGCCAGCTCACAGGAAAACTGAGGTTAAGTGATATGCCTCTGGTTCAGCAGCATGCTGTGCAACAGTACGTGTGCACCCACAGTTTGATTCCCACCCCCTCACCCTTTTAAATCTGTGAGTGCCTTCCTTATTTATGAAAGGCAAGTTAAATTTGTTCACAGCTGTAGAAGAATTCTTGCAGCAGGGAAACATGCAGTGGATTAACCTTAGAGGGTGGGTGTGTATGCCTGTTTCACTCAGTGGTTATTGTGCTAGCTGCTGGTATTTACAGAGCTGTATAGGCAGAGTATTGATGCTGCATCTCAAAATGGAGCTAAAATGTGATTGTGGTTCAGCTATTCATATAATTTTAGTTACAGTTGGAAGCTTTTTTGGTCTTATTTTGAAAGAGTATTGTCAAATCTGCTTTGAAGTGTTTGATAATTTAAAATCAGGGAAAACTAATTAATCATTATAGATTAGTGCTTTTTTACCTTTTCTGTTTTCTGAATAGATCTATAGTGTAGTTTCTTTCCTATTTGCTTGGCATGGAGAATACTTGAAAGTGAGGTATCAGCCTCACAACTGTAATAACCATAAAGGTTAGTTAACTCTTTATGGATGCAGTTTAAACAATGTAAGGATTAATGCAGCTTGAAATCTTGCATTGGAAGTAACACTGAGATGAAACAGGAGTTTCTAGGTTGAGTTTGCAGTATTTCAGACGAGTCTGAATTTTGAAGCCAGTCAGACGTACGAGGCTGACACATAAAGACTCCTTTTCCTGCCATTTCCAGGCCAGCTCTGTCCTGTGCTATTCTCAAGAGCAGTGAAACAGCCTTTTCCAAATCTTTGTGCAGGACTTGACCTAAGCTGATTTGTTCTTTTGTAGAAATGGAACTGATATTTCTAAATTACCTTGGCAGTCAGAGGTGCAGCTAAGAATGCAGTCATAAACAATATTTCTTTTGAGGAGTTACCCTTTAATAAAAGGAAGAAAGTGAACTGTCAAATGCAAAGCATTTTTGTTAAAAAAAAAAAGTGAAGTTTCTTATTTAAGATGTGACTGATACAAATTAGCTCTTTTAAAGAGATTCGGGTGGAAGTCTTTTAACGTGCAGCATGTGTCTGTCCTTCTCAGTGGTTGAGTTGCTGTTCTCAAGTGGTTCTGAGACATCAGAAGTTTTGTAAAGGGACTCCATAGTAATGGTGGTGCTCTTCACTGAGTGTTTAGTGTCTAACCCTCAGAGTTAAAATGTGCTGTTACTAGAGCAGGAGGTTAACGCCAGCTTTTCCTTCCCAGCCATTCAACTTAACTACAATGTTTTTGAAGGCAACTTTGAGTTAACTTTTAGGGAAGAGGTGGGGGGAACACCATCCTTTTTACATAGATGGATACTTTTGATCTCTGGTGTCTCAGTACTAGGTTACAGTGTAGCTGTTAATGACATACTCTGCTAAGTTGAAATCATCTCTTTTCTCCTTTTAGGCATCTGTATATAAGATCTGCAGAGAAATGTATGCTGATGGAGCTGATCAGCCCTTCCATAGTTTACCAGATTTAATTGGAGACAAGTATGTATTAGGACCATGTGTCCTGTCCAGAGGTGGTTCTGAGGGATGAAGTTGTTACAATGTATTTAATTTGAATTTTTAGAATTGTGTGTGGGAAGAATGCAAAAAACTTTTGAAGTAGATAAAATAATTTACTCTCAGGAAATTGGTGTTTTGGTTTCTTAAAGAGGCTATTGACAGGTCTCAGTTCATATGCTGGTCACCTGTTGTGAGCTGTTAAAACATAAATTTAGTGGAAACTTGTGTTAAAGTATATCATGAGAATGTCCATAGTCTGTAGTTACCCTCTCACCTACTATAGTTCTCATAACAGAATTGACAGGTTTTTCAGGTGCAGTCTCCCAATCAAGTGCTTCAAGTTTTTTTCTGAAGTACATGTACAAACTTTTTAAAGGGATAAGCAATGATTAGATGAAGTTAAAAAAAGAAATGGGGCATTAAATCTGAGCTGTAAAATGGGCTACTTTGAGTGGATTATTTTTGTCTCAGGTGTTTAATTTAAATAAAATTATATAGAGAATCTGCTCTGAGTGACATGAAGGCAGCTAAGAAAGGTTGTGTAACTGGTATCAAACAATATCCAAAGGAAATTATGAAAGCAAGGAAATAATGGCAGCAGGGCAACTAAGAGCGAATGCTGAAGAGCAGTGTGTATGGAATTAAACTGTGTAATCCTGAGGTGCAGATGTTGCTTATAGCTGAGTTTTGACTGCTGATCAGTCAACTAGTGCTTTGTTGGAACTAATTCCATGACTGGAGGACTCGCTTCTTTGGTTGACCCTGGAGACTCCTCTGTGGTACCTGAAGGGCATAGTTGGTCAAACTGACCCTCTTTTGACTGAATTTGCACTTTTTTTTCCCTGCAGATTAGTTGGAGGTCTGCTCACCCTCAGCCTGGATTACTGCTTCGTCTTAGAAGATGAGGATGGCATATGTGGCTATGCTTTGGGAACAGTTGATGTAACTCCCTTCATTAAGAAATGCAAAATGTCTTGGATCCCTTTCATGCAAGAAAAATATACTAAACCAAATAGTGACAAGGAGCTGTCTGAGGCAGAGGTCGGTATAACTTGTGAGATCAGAATTTTATGCTGAAGTCTTTGTTTTTTTTTGTGCTCACGTGAAATTCAATTTTTGCACGTTTCTGAGGACTTTGACTATGTATTAAAGCATCTGATGTATCAGAAGTAGACAGTAAAATTATTCATTGCCAGTCAGATACAGCTATGTGCTGTAATACACCCATGAGGTGTACTTTGGTAGTAATCAATGCAATAAATGTAAAGCACCTTAATCTAGAGAAAATTACGTGTTGAAAATAAAGTATTGCTCCTGCTCTATTCTAGTGTGGAATGCAGTGTTAGTTTCCCCGTGCTGCAGCTAGAGCACTGAAAGTCAGATCAGTTTAAGCATGGAGAACAAATTCAAGAGCACTTGGTTTTGATGTGAAAGTCTATGAGCTATTTGTGGAGTGCGACAGCTGTAAGTGGTGTGAAGCAATCTAAAACTGCCCATTAAAAAGGCAAAGCAACGAAAAATATCTGTGCTCAAACTGTTGGTTATGTATTGGCTTATGCTTTCTTCCATCTGAAGTATGGGTCACTGAGAAGGAGCTTTGAATGCCTCCTTTGATGCTCTGAGGAGCTTTTCTAGCCATTCTTTTTGTCTAGAGTACAGACAGCAGTTCAGCAGATCAGGAACTAAGTAGCCATCAGAGGTGTAGCTGAAAAGCCTGCAGGTTTGGAAGCACACTTCATGAGCAAAGCAGTCTCCCCTGATAAAGATGAATGAAAATGAAAAGCTGGATAATTATTAAATACCTGTTTGCCATATTCTTTTCAGAAAATAATGCTAAGCTTCCATGAAGAACAAGAAGTATTGCCAGAATCCTTCCTTGCTAATTTCCCATCTTTGATAAAGATTGATATCCACAAAAAAGTGACAGATCCAAGTGTGGCCAAAAGTATGATGGCCTGCCTGCTCTCTTCTTTAAAGGCTAATGGTAAGTTTCTTGCACTTTGAATTCCTTGTTTCCTAACTACATGTCATTTCTAAGGTTCAAGGCAAACTTGGGAAGATTTGGGTAAATAATTAGGAAAGCTTTTGAACAGCGAACTTCTGCTGCTGCCTTGAAAAAGGGAGCTTTTCATTTTAGCCATTATTCTGCAGATTAGAAGATAGGCATAACTGAGGGAGCAATTTGGCACTGAGAGCACACATCTTTACATATTGAACACTGCACAAAAGTCTGTATTTTCCCTGGTGGCATTGCTAATGATGCTTTTTTTTTAAGTTTGGCTGTGTGCACTGGTGGGTAATTAACAAACCTTCAGTATGGGAAGTGCTTGGCTGCCTGCCCTGACTGTGCACCCCACACTCACAGTTCCTTTGTGCCACTTGGTGCCCTCTTGCAATGCTGTTTTTGGAGCCAACATCAGATATTTTTGTGTGCAGTGAAAGGTGTGCAAAGGGTTTGTTCAGACTGATGGATGCCTGAAGTGTGCAGTCCTGTTAGGGGATGGTCGGCTGTGCTGCCATAAATTTGTACACTTGGGCACTGTGCTCCATGTGGAACTGGGTCACTGATTTACCTGCTGAAATAGGTGGGAACTCTAGTAATATTTTATGTCTGTGCTTTTTACAGAAACTCTTCTCCTCAAAAACAGTATTTTGTTTCTTTTCTTTCTTCTTCAGGCTCCCGTGGGGCTTTTTGTGAAGTGAGACCAGATGATAAAAGAATCTTGGAATTTTACAGCAAGCTGGGTTGTTTTGAAATTGCTAAAATGGAAGGATTTCCAAAGGATGTTGTTATCCTTGGAAGAAGCCTTTGAAGTGCTTGACAATGAACTGTTCCAGTACTGTAGACCCTTAACAGCTGGGCAGGTAGTGGTGGGGATCTTCATATGGTCTGACTGCACAAAGCCAGCAGTAAGCCAGCTTGGTAAAAGGGGCTATGCGAAAATCACCCATCACACATTCAGACTGTAATTTGTTGGAAGGGGATAATGCTGCTGAAAACGTTGTTATAACAAAGAGAAACCTTGTCCTCTCCTGGTCCTGTGTGAAGTGCCAAGGAATTTTGCATGGGCTATAGCTTCTCAGAGGAATCCCTCTCAGTCGGTGCTGTGGTTAATGACAGTTCTCTGCGTTCAGGTATCAACAGAAAATTGGTCTCTGGCAGAATGCCTATAAAAATGCAGGTTTTTTTCCTCTGTCATAGAGCAGGATGTGCAATTGGAAGTTGCAGAAATGGGAGGGATTGCTTGTGTCAATCAGCATTTTTAAAGATAAGTAGTTACAGTTCTATTTTTTACTACCTTTACGCTTGTTGATAAAGCAATGACCCATCGTCACTTCTAATGACCATTGGATCAAGCTTTGTGTTTTGTTAGGGACAAATGTGCAGTGGTCTGTGGCAGAAGTCACTCAATGACAAACTTGTAAATCTCAGTGTATATAAACTTACCTGTATGCTGACTAACTTTTTGTTTACTGGTTTTTGTAACTTTTTCTTTTGAAAAGTGAAATGGTATAGGTCCAAGATGGCACTTTTGAAAAAACGTAAAACCACAATCGAGAACAAGTCTGTCCTCAGCACTGACCTTTCCTACTGTGCCTCATATCCAGGGCTAGGAACTGACCATCCTGGGAACGGGGAGCAGATCCCAACTGACCCTTCCTTCAGATAGCAGTTTGTCACTGCTCGAGGGTATCATTCTCCTGGGACTGAAACAGCAATTCACAGGATGCTTTGCTGAGCCCGTTAATTTTGGTAACGTTCGCATGGGATTATGGATGAAAGATGGTGAGAGGGGGAGAGAGCTGGCCCACAGCTGGGATTTGTCCTTGGAAGAGTCACCATGTTTCAAAGCCTGTTCGTACTAGTTTGATTAAATCTGGGTCTTCAAGTCCTGCACATTTGTATGAAATAACTTTTCTATAAGAAATGCCACAATAAGCACATTTTTACACATTATTTAAATGGTTATCTACTTTTAAATGTTCCAGGAGTTCAATGTTTTTACCCAGGATGGACATGCTTGATAATGGGATGGGGGACCTGGTAGTTGGGTAGTTGGATCATTTAATGGAAATGGTATTTCACAGTAGTCCCAGTGTCCCAGACAGGTGATTGGACAATGGTATGCACTTTGCAGAACTTTGTTTCTTCCACCTGCTGCCGTCAGCTGTCTATATCTTATTTCAGTTTTCCTGGGTTTTTTTCAGTCGTGCACAAAGGAAGCTTGGTTGCTCTTACAAGCCTCCAGCTGCATAGTTGATTTGCAACCTGTAATGAATGGCATTAAGACTGCAGTAATGCTCTCTGCAACCTGTAAGGACATGCTTTGTTTGACCTTCTGGTGCAGTCACGTGCAAGGTGTTTCTTTTTTTTTTTTTTTTTTTTTTTTTTCTTTGCAGAATGTGAATGATTTTTAATGCGGTAGCGAAGTATTTAAGTTGAAACAAGTTCATTTCATTTTTAGAGAGAGGTATGGGGTTGTGCTGTGGGATTTCATTAAGTCCGAGCTGAATGCCACTAGTTTTTATACAGCTTTGAGTGCATGTTGAGTAGCTGATACCTTGATTTACCAGGTTGGGAGAGTTTTGTTTCTTCATGGATACCAGACTCGACTTATTTTATCTGGATGCATAACATTACAGCATAGGATGCTTGTGGCCTTATTTCTTGGCTTTTAAGGAGTTGCCACATTTTCTCTTCCTATGAATTTGTTATTATTATAGAAGTTAATTGTCTAAGCCTATGGAATGTCAGGCCAATACCATCATTCTAGGATTGTAAAGTGATATGTTGACATATCTTTCATGGTTATGAATTTTCATTAAGGTTGGAATGCCACTTTCATTAATCTGTTTTAGATCAACAGTATCTGTAGCAGAAAAAGACCTGTAAAACTGTATTTGAAGACCATGCGAGAAATAGAATAAAAATTGAGAAGTGAATGTAAATAAATGTGTATTTTGTGTATGAGCTGGTCCAGAACCAGAAGCGGTTCAGCAACATGCATTATATCACACCGTGTAATGTTTGATGTCGTTGGGGTCAGCTGTCAGAGTCTTGTATCTGGTTTTGGTGTTGGCAGTTGTGCACCCACAAAATTTAACTTGGAAAGAAATACTGAGATATCTGAAGCAAGTCGCTTCCTGCTTAGAGTGACAGCTAAGCAAAGGGATGGGCCAGGGGTGTGAAAAGCAGCTTTTTCCTGAGGTGACTTCACAAGAGTTTGTCTACCTGCTGCACAAGTGCACTCACTGGTGGTGTGGTTCAGAAGCCGTGCAGTGTGGAGAACAGGATAACACACAAACCAAGCAGGGGAGTTAGCCGGTGAAAACTTTTCTCCTGGCCCAGTAAATGCTCTCTGTTAGAACAAGTCGTGTTCCCCATAGGTGCCCATGTTTTCTTAAAGCCTATTTCCTGGGGTTATGACAGACTTGTCTCTGTACAACACATCTTGGCTTAGGAAAAGGGATTGGGCTCTGATGTTGCACCAGCCTCTGCTCCTTTAAGGGAGCTCAGTGCAGCAGTGGATGCTCCTGCCTCCATCGCTCCAGGGTGGTGGCTGCAGACAGGTCGGGTAGGGTCAGGTGCCTGCGCAGAGCAGCTGCTGAGAAGCACATGGCTGTGCTTGTGTAACCACTGCTGCACGAGCGCTTCCTTCTTTCTGGGACCTGGTTCAGCTTTTCAAATCTCTTCAGTCCGGTTTTTCTTGAACCTACTCCAGCTCGAGCAAAGCAAGTGGCTGCCTAGCAGAGGTCTCTGCGGTGGAAGTAGAGACCTTTCGGCTTTGAAAGGCCGGCCCAGCCCTCGCCTCCCTGCCGTAGATTTTGAAGTAGGATCTTGCCTTCTGCACTCAAATGCTCCTGTGCCGCAGTCCCCAGTGTCGGGTCACGCTGTTCTTGCCCATGCTTAAAGAGATAGAGAAGAACAGGTCCCTTCCGTTGTGGCCCTCCCTCCGACCTTGTCACCTGCCTTTCCCCACCCACCCCTCTTTATGCCCTCAGCCTCCCGGCCCTGTAGCTGGCCTGTATCCCGGCCCCAGTGCTCGGGAGGTTGCTGCTGCGAGCAGAAGGGCGGTAGGTGAGCAGCCGCGAGTAAGGGCCACTTTTCCCGTGTGGCGTTTTCCCCACAGCTGAAGGTCCGGGTTGGGTAGGAAATACCCGAGTTACGGGCTCCGGGGCGCTGCCGCAGGCCGCTCTGGTCCGGTCCCCGGGGGCGGGCGCGGGGCGGGGCGGTGCGGCCGGGCTCGGTACGGCACGGCCCGTCCCGCTCCCACACCCGCTCCCGGCCTCATGGAGCCGCACGGGCCCCCCTGCCCCGGCAGCGTCCTCTTCGGTGAGCGGGGACATGCGGGGGGCACAGATCAGCTGGGGAGGTGGCTTATGAAGCGGGGGTGAGGTGGGGACGAGAGAGATGTAGGAGGGCAAGAGAGAACTAGGGAGCAGGAAGGACACGTTGGGGCAATAAATATGGGGCCAGGAGAGAGACGGAGCAGAAAGAGACTTTGGTGAGTAATGAGGACGGCTTGAGGGCTGGAAAGACACGTGTGGGTGGCGGGAGAACACGTGTGGGGCAATAGGACCGGGTTGGGGGTGTCGCAGAGAGACCTGAGGGCAGCAGAGACGTTGCGGGGGAGAAGGCAAGAGAGACTCGTGGGTATGAAGAGACACGTGGAGGGCATTATCGTGCCGAGGGGAGACACGTGTATGACGGGGTTTGGGAGGGAGCAGCCACATGCTGGGGGTCCCGGGGCGGTTTGGGGGAGCAGCCTGGGAGTTGGTGTTCTGGCGGCTTTAGAGGACCGGGGTTAATGGGGCGGTGGGTTGGCAGTCCCCGCTCCCGCCGGCCTCTCCCGCTCCTCCGGTTAATCCCCCGCGCTCTCACGTCAGCGTTTCGTGGGCGCCTGTCGCAGGGCGGCGGAGCCGTGTCCCTCCTCTCTGGGAGGGGTTTCCGTGCAAACCCCGGCGCCCGCGGCCCTGCGCTGCTCACAAACGCGTGTGCGGGCAGCGCCCAGCCCCAGCTCAGTGCTGCGGGGGGAGCGGAGTTGCAGCTCCCCAGGCCTTTTATGCGCCTGGGGTTTGGTCCTCCCCTTGGTAAGCGGAATATATAAGCACGGGAAGAAGGACATTCTGCCCCGGGCCGCGCTCGTGAAGGTTGGTTCCTCTCCCTTTGAAATGCCGGCACTGGTAAGCAGGGCTCAGCTCTGTGTTTTTCTAATCAGCCTCACACTGGTGAATCATCCTGCAATAAGTAAACGCGCCCAGGGCAGTTTAGTTCCTCCCTTTGGTCGACTGAATCCTGATCCTAAGAGCTAAGGACATAGTTATGCATCTCCCTTGTTTTTGTAACTGTCGGAAGAAGTATGCAACAAAATATGTCTAAAAACTTCTCTTGAGGGACTCCAGCTCCCTGCAGCCTGGCCTGGCACCTTCCCCTTGGATTATGCCTCATCATTCAGGCCTGGCACTCTGGGTCTGTCTTTGCTTCCAGACTCCCATCCAAGGGAAAGTTGTACTGGCAATGGCATGAGCAGAGTCACTGTTTTGTCTGCTCCCTCCTGTTTCCCACAGTGGTGTGCCCTGACTGTTCTCTCTGGAGGGGAAGAAGCTTGCCCTGCCAGTGCTCGGGAACCTTGGGTTCCTGTGTGCATTTCTTCATGGCAGCCCACTTTGGGGACACCAGGTTTTGTCCCTGCTTGGTTCAGAGGCGTGTGTGTAGTTTTGTGGGACCTTGGAGCTCAAGGAGCCCTGGTCTGATGCTGCTCCTTACAGGAGAAGATAGAGTTTTAGGGATGCCATGTGCATGCCTGGCCAGGGCTCCCCCTCAGAACCCTTTGCCTGTAGTGACTGGTGTTGTATAATGCTTGCTACTGCTGTTTGAATCTCCTCCTTCTAGGCTGTGAGCTGACTGCCAGAACCAAATCCTACACATTTCAGGTGGATGAAGAAGATGACTCTGACCACATTTTAGCGCTGTCTGTGGTAAGAGACGTGTGAATTAGCTGGGCTTGTTCTCTCCTGTAGTCACCCATATCTTTATGCCCCTTTTCCAGGCTTATCCTCCTTTCTTGGCTGGGCTGGATCAGGGGACTTCCTTGGCTGAGGTCCCAGGACTGGCTGCTCTCAGGGCAGGATAGAGTGGTCACGTTTATCCATTCTATAGAGGTGCTTGTGCAAAGCCTGTGGTGGCAAGAGACTGCTGAATAGGGGAATGCTCCAGGCAGGTGCTGAAGAAAAATATTTTTGTCTTGTATTTGAACTTGCTGTGGCTTCACACCAAATTCATACCAGCTGGGTCTCTGCCTTGTTGCTCCCCAAACTCAGATAGGTTCAGGGCTTCATTCCTGGCTCTTCCTGTGGATGTTTTCTATCCTGCCAGCATGGATCAGATCAGCAGAAAATGCAGCCCAGGTACTATCCCTTGAGGTTGCTGCAGTAACAGCTGTTGCAGCTGGGAAGGGCACAGAGCTCTCTCTGAGGCAGCCAGGAGACAATTGCTATGGGGTTGTCCAGTGCTCTCACTGTTTTGTGGAGCAGCAGCCCCACACCTTTCACGACATCTGGGCTGCCAGCATTGCTGTGGGTTACTTGTCCTGTGGAGAGCTCCTGCTGTCCCAGATGTGTCCCTTGGGAGAGCATTTGTTCACAATCTCCACTCCCACCCAGGTCTGCCTCACCGATGGTGCCAAGGACGAGTGCAACGTGGTGGAAGTCGTTGGGCGAAACCATGAGAACCAAGAGATCGCTGTGCCTGTGGCAAACCTGAAGTTGTCATGCCAGCCCTTGGTAAGAGGGGTGGATGGCTGCAGGGAACAGGGCAGCTCTGGATGCTTGTGGATCCTGATCTAGGATCTGCAGCTCCCAGGCAAATGCTCTGGGTACCCTTGGCCTGGCTGCAGGTGCCCTCAGATGGACACATTTAACTGGGCCAGGTGCTGTACTGGGAACTACAGGGTATTCTGCTTTTTGCCTCTGCCCCTAACTCAGCTCCATCTCTGCTCTTTGCAGCTGAGTCTGGACAACTTCAAGCTGCAGCCTCCAGTGACCTTTCGCCTGGCAGCGGGCTCTGGCCCAGTGCACCTCGCTGGCTGGCACAAGATCAGTAAGGACTGAAGGGTGGGGAAAGCTTGGGAGGAATGAGGGGTGTGAAGGGCCTCCAGTGTCAACAGTGGCCAGGGAACCACTGGGAGATGCACTGGGTGCTACCTGGCAAGCTCTGTCCCTCCTTTGTGCTGCTTCCCCAGGGACCATCTCAGTGCAGGGATTCCTTCCCTGCCATAAAGCCTTTCATTGGAAAAGGGGTCTGGATGTCTGAAACTGTCCCCTTTTTTCATGTCTGGCTGTCACCATTCTCCTCTGAGACCTCCCTCCAGCTGGGATGCTGCTTATTTCCCACTGTTAGCTGCTGTGAAAGCTGCTTCAGGGCTTCTTGGGGTGTCTTGTGGGCCAGTTGTATTTGCACAGACATACATTGGTGAGTAACAGTTGCTTGTGTGTCCCAGTGCACAGGGAAGATGTTTCCTTTGAGGAGGACGATGACCAGTCTGAGGAGGAGGAGGATGAGGAGGATGAGCTTCCTCCTATTATGCCAGCCAAGAAGTAGGAGGAGGAGGAGGCAGTAACTTGTCTCCAGGCAAGGTGAGGGGCCAGGCTGCCTTGGAGGAAGGATATGGGTGGCTGTGAGGTGTGGCAATTGTGGGTGGAACGTGCTGCTGAAATCTGCTGATCTCAGCCTATTTCTTCCCCTAGGTACTCACTGGGATTTCTCTCCCTGAATGGTTTTTACCTTGGACACCTGTTGCCAGGACCTCAACGTTTGCTGCCTTTTTTTTTTTTTTTTTTTTTATTTTTTTTTTAATGTTGTTTTAACTTTTTGGGGAGCAGGAGTTGTTCCCAGCACTGGGATGTCTCCTTTCACACAGCCCTGGAAGGGTGATCCCAAAACTGGATGGATGCTGCTGGTATATCCCCTCTCCCCAATCCCTGTTCTGGGAGTTGGGGATGGAGGAAGTGATCCTTCTTACCCTGTGCCTTTTTGCTGTCCTGGACCTCTTCTCTGTGCACCCCCTTTCCCTGGCTGTGAAATACTCAGTCCTGGCCCCTTCTCCAGCAGATGGATGTACAGCCAGCTGTGGGACAGGCACTTTCACTGATTCTAATGTGTTTGCTTTTGCTCACTCACAGATTGGTGGTTTTTTTTAATACACTTGGAAGTGTGAAAGTGGAGCCCAGGCTCTGTTCTCGACTGCAGTTATGGTGATGGGAGCTCACAGCCTGCCTGATTTGGGGGAGGTTCTGGGTCATTCTGCATTGTAGAGAACTGCTCTTACACTCAATAAAGATCTCTCAGGCATCAGGTCTGAGGACAGATCACTGCTGGCTGCCAGGTTCTTCCCATGCACGCTTCAGTGGGGCAAGTTTGAGCTGTGACCTTTGCTGAGGAGTTGTGCCCCCCACTCCTGGGTGTACCTGGAGAGGGTTTGATCCTTTCTGCACTTGAGTCAGGTGGCATTTCTCACCCATGGTGGCTGGTTCTGCCCTTAAATGTTTCTCTGCAATCAGCCTTGCATTTTTGGCCCACGTGTCAATGCCTGTCCCAGACCTCCTTGTCTGAGATGCTGGATGTTGTCCTTGAGAAGCTCCATGGACTGTTCTGTCATGCTGGCTCTGTTGCCCTGGGACAGTGAGTTTCTCAGCAGCCTGGACTCATGTAGGAAACGCAGGGTGGATCCTCAGCTCAGGCTCCTTTCTAGATTTTGTTTTTCTCCTCTGGAACCTGTGCAGCTCCTTTGCACCTCCCTACTGTTTCCTTCTGGCCCCAAACCGACTTTGCTTAGCTCTCAGAAGGAGGCTGCAAAACTCCTTGCAGCAAAGGGAAGAGGGCTGAGGAAGAGTTTGCTCTGGGGAGATCTTTCTGTGGCATTTCAGTACTTAAAGGGGGCTTCAAAGAAATATGGGGACAGATCTTTTAGCAGGGCCTGTTGAGGTGGCACAAAGGACAATCATTTTAAAGTAAAGGGTTGATTTAATTCAAGTATAAGGAAGAAAGGCTTTTTGCAATGAAGGTGGTGAAACACGGGCACAGGTTGCCCAGAGGCAGTAGATGCCCCATCCCCGAAAACATTCAAGATCAAGTTAAACAGAACTCTGAGCAACCTGATCTAGTTAAAGATGTTCCTGTCCATGGCAGGGGCGTTAGACTAGATGGCCTTTAAAAGTCCCTTCCAACACAAAAAAATTCCGTGACTCCAAGACCGCTGGCATCCCAAGCCCGGGGAACGAGACCTCGGGTGCCTGGGGGGCACCAGCGGCGAAAGCCGGCTCGGGGGAACTGAAGCCCCTGTTTGGTGCACGGCCCCGCAGCAGCGCGGGAGGAGGATGCGGGGGAAGATGCCGGGGGCTGCAGAGGCGCGGGGGCCCAGAGCGGCACCGCCAGGGGGCAGGCGGGCTCTGCAGGCGGGCTCTGCGGCCGGGCCCGGGGCACCGGGAGCCGCCGCTCCCGCTCCCACTGCCCGGCCCGCGGGAGCTCCCCGGGAGCACGGCCCCCCTCCCCCGGCAGAGCCCGGGGTGCAGAGGGCATCCCGCCTGCTGCTCCTCCGCTCCTGAGAGAGAGAGCGCGGGTGCGGCTGGCACGGATCCTGTCCCCCGGAGAGGTGCGGTGCCCCCCGCCGTCCCGGGTGCCCGGGGCTGGCGCTCGGTGCCCACAGGCGGGCAGATCTCTCTGCAAATCCCGTTTTGCCCCGAGCAGTTCGTGAGAAGCGGGATATTGCTGCGGCTGAGCTGGGTGAAGGGAGGCAGTGGCATCCTCCCTGTGGGGCGGTGGATATTTGAGAGGTGGCGGTGGCACAGCGCGCCAGTGCCCGGTGCTGATGCTCCGCGAAAGGAGTCTTGGGCTTCGGATGGAGCCGCGGCTGGGACAGTGCTAGGACACTGCCCAGCCCCTTCCAGGGCTGGCACCCCATCACCTTGCAGATTTCCCTGGCTACGTGCACCTGGAAGGGGTCAGGGATAATCTGTCTGCCAGACCTTGACTGTGCTTGTGCTCCGTGGAAATGCAGCTTGAATCCAGGGGAACAGGAGCCAGCAGACCATTTTTAACAAGGCACTTTTGGAAGGAAGGGCTGGGGGAGGCAGCTGGTTCCAAGCCTGGTGGGGAGTGATGAGTGGAGGGAATGGGCACTGCCCAGTCCTGGAAGGGTGATACTGTTTCTTCACACAGGGCAGAAGAGGCTGTGCTGGCTGATGAGATCGAGCATTTGGCCTCTTCAACAGTAAAAGGAGATTATTTCAGGCTACTGGTGTCCCTCAGGCTGTCTAGGTAGGGAACAGAGGAAGGCAGGACTGTCCTGGCAGGGGCCAAAGGTGGCACTGTGGGGGACACGAGGATGGTGGCAGGAGGCTTGAAAAGACAAAGCTTGTGCACCCCACTGTAGGACCAGCTCAGCTCAAGAGCTTGTCACAGGCGCTGGCTGGTCCCCAGTGCTGCTGTAGGGCAGTGCTGGGGGAAGGGGATGCCCCCAGCACAGAGGGAGCAATAGAGGGGCTGGGATGTGTCGGTGCTGCCAAGCCCCTTTCTAAGTGACTTCGGGAGGTTTGCTTCCTGCTCCAGCAATGTCACAGCCTTGATGTGCTCAGCTTGGGGAGAGCGAGATAAATGCTGAAATGACAGGAGGCTGCGAGGGGGGGTGCGCTCACACAGCACTTAGTGGGAAAGGATGGGATTACAGGGGTCACGCTAGGTGAGCAGCTTCCTTCGTGGAGCTGATGGTATCAAAGCAGGTGCCCCCGGCTGCAAATACCTTGGGCAAACAAACAGGGCTGTCTAAGAGCAGGTGGGCTTGGGCATGGCCGGGCTGGGGGACGCTCAGTGGTGGTGGGGGGCAGGAGGCTTTCTGTGCACGGGGAGTGAAGCGTGGGGCTCCTGGTGTGAGGGCTGCCTTGTCTTCCATAGGGTGAGGAGGTGATGGAGTTGTTGTGTTTCTGTGTGCATACGTGAGCTCCCCGTGCTGGAGACACAGGTAAAGGTGTGGAGCCCAACAGGGGGTGGAGGTGCCGGTACCTGGGGAGCCAAATGATGCCCCAGTCCAGGTGATGGCTCTAGGATTGCTCTGGGAGTTGATTTGCTCTCCTGCTTTCAGGGCTCTGCATGCTGGAGCAGCTGGCGGTGGATCCCTCCCAGCTCTGGCAGCAGTGGGTAACCCTGTCCCTGGCTGAGCCATGCAGCAGAGAAACAGGGCTGCAGTGGAGCTGAATGTGGAGCTCATCATGCATGAGCACCGTGGCTGTGCACCCTGGGTGCCACACACTCCACAGCCCTCCCAAACCAGCCTGCTGCTCCTGGGGACAGGCTGAGGCTGCTCGCTGCAGGGCCTGGCTCAGGCGCAGCCTCGCTGGGCTGGGGCTTGGCTGCCTCCTCCCGCTGGGTGCCTGGGCCAGGCCAGCAGTTCCCAGAGGATGCTCTGATTTCAGGAGGTCAGGTTTGAGTTGCTTTTTCAGGGGTGGAGGAGCAGGATGGGGAGCTGCTCTACTGAGTGTGGCCAGGAAGTGGTTTTCCTTTGATGCCCCAGCGGGTCCTGCCCCATCAGAGTTCTGGCTGGGTTTCAGCTCGTTGTGGCTTAGGCCACGGCCCCAGGGCGGCTGAGAAGCACAGCTGTGACTGTGCTGTAGGTGGGGCTGGTCCCCTGCTCCATGAGCTCCCTGTTGCTGGTTCCCACACTGATCCAGGGTAAAGCTCTTTTTCTCTGAGTCTTGGCTGCCTGGGCTTCAAAGAAGCGAGAGGGACACCCCAGGAGATGCAGCATCTCATTATCCTGGGGTTCAGCAGCTCTGTGAGGTGGGCAGAGAGCCATGTGGCACCTTGGTGGCAGCAGGAGCCAGAAAAAAGGTCAGCAGAGCCACCTTTAGCTGGGACTACCCCAATGGTGGGTGTGAGGAGTGTCCTGTTCTCTGAAGTGTTAACTGTGCCATCCCTGTTCCATCCTGCCGGGCAGTGAGCACGGGTACCTGTGCTATTGCCTCGGGGAGCCACCCGGGCAGGGCAGGCCCTGGTCGAGCTGAGCTGTGGGCAGATTACAACCAGGGGAGGCAGCAGCAGGATCTGGAAGGGCCAGGCAGCCAGCAATTCCCGTCCTCTTCCCATCAGTGTGTCTTGCAAAGGGAAATGGTGCTGATGCACGGTGTGGGAATGGCTTTCTCTGCTGGAAAAGATGAAGCTCAGCTCTGGTGTCATCTCCTGCGTGCTGGTGCTCAGTATGTGCTGGGTCCTCCGCAGGCTGCCTCAGGTTTGTTGGGAGCTTGGATGTGTGGCTGTTCACCCTCTGAGTGCTCTGTGGGAGGAGAGGAGGTTCCTCCAGCTCTCAGTTCCACGACAGATGTCTGGAACCTGGTCCCAAGAGATTCCTGGCTGGCACGACCTCCCCAGCATCATAGCCCCAGCCACACATCATCAGGCAGGGCTGGCACAGGAGTTAGCTCGTGCCCGAGGCGGGGGCAGGCTGCGGTAATGTGGCTGCTTGTGATGTGGACTCGTGTCCCCAGTCCCACAGTGCTGCCCAGAATGCAAGAGGGGCCTGTTTCCATGAAGGTGCTGCTGTGGCAGCTGTGGCTTTTTTTTCGGCAGTAAGGGCGCAGCTGGAGAAGCACAGGATAATGTTGGAGCAGGGGTCGTGTGGGTTTAAATTCACAGACACGTAAAGCAGGTGCTAAAAGTGAATATGTTTGGGCCGTGGCAGAGAGCTCCATGCAGGACAGCCTGGGCTGAGGCTCCCTGCAGCTGTCCCTCACTGTGCCCTCCTGAGCCCCCGCGCAGCCGCCTCACATCAGTGTTGGCAGCTCTGTGCTCAGCACCCGCAGACGCAATACCCCGAGGTCACAGGTGTCCTGCCCTCCGACCCCTGCGAGGTGCAAATCTAATCACTCTGCTCTGGGCTGTCCCTGACACTGGCACAACTGTCACTACAGGCCACACGTCCCTACCCGGCTGGTGGCATTCAGGGGACACAGGGCCTGCATGGAGCACATGGGCTGTGTGCAAGGGGATTTAGGATCTCTCGGAGTTATTCTCTCAGGGATGTCAGTGGCAGAGCCCGAGGCTGGATTTATCTTCTGTGGTATCCTTGCTGGTGATGTCCTGCATAGGGCCTGTGGGACACCTCGCACTGCTCCGTACCTCCAGTCCCTGATCCCCTGACAGGCTCTTAGGCAGGCAAAGACCCCCGAGCTGCAGTGCATGAGGTTTTTGGGGCTGGATAGGAAGGGTTGCTGCTGATGGACAGAGCAGAGGATGAGGAGAGCAGAGGGGACAGGGACCTCGTCTGTGGCAGGTCTGTCCTGCTAGACTGCTCAGCTCACAGGGGAAGGCAGCATGGTCTCACAGAGGCGCATGGCCATTGGGAGGTAGGATTTTGGCTCCTGGTGGGAAAAAAAAGGAAGATGAAAGTTTGGAGAGCTCTCAGACTCCATCTGAACTCCATTTGCACCTGTGCCTAGGCTGACTCCCTGCAGCCCTGACCCACCCCTGCACATCCTGGTGTCTGCACCACGATGGCAGCTTGAGCTGTGCGTGTCATGGCCACGCTCTAGGGTGGCACGAAGTCCCCTACCACAGCTGGTACTGGGGAGAAACCAGTTACGGGCTGTCTCCAGGCTCTGGCTGTTGTTTTGCCTGTGACCACATGTCCCCCACCTTCCCAAAACACAGAGGTCTGCAGGGCAGCAGAGAGACCGGGCATGGCCTGGGCATGGAAGCCTGCAAGGGGCACAGTTCCTGTACCAGCTCCCATCCCAGCAGGGGTGGGGGCTGTAGGGCTGACAGAAGATGAAGGGCTGGGTTTGGATAAGGAGGTTTGGGGCAGGTCCGTGGTGTGGTGGTCCACAGAAATGTGGGGGGCTGCAGCCAAGCCTGGACAGTGGCAAGTGCCGTGTGTGTCCACCTCAACACTCCCTTGGGGTTCACTCCCAGTGGCCCCGCTGTCTCTCCCCGTAGCCCCAGCTCTCGCAGGGCCATGTGGGGTGCCCCGGGGCCAGGGTCAGGATGAGCTGTGGCTCTGCTGGGCTGGGATGTCAAAGGGGCCATAACCCTGGTGTTTTGCAAACTCCTGGGGTCAGCAGTTCAGCTGCCACTGACACAGAGGCCCAGAGACACACACGGGCATTTTGGGTGGATGCTGTAAGCAAACAAACGAAGGTAGAGTTACAGCCGACGTACGGCCCCCCCCGGGCCGGGCTGTTGGTTTTAAGCTTAACCCCACTGAGGGCTGGGCACAGAAGTCCTCTTCCTTGGAGGACCCAAAGCAAGCCAAATTGCCTGATGGGGCTAGCTGGGAACTGAGGCAAGAAAGGAACAGCATTTTGCATCTCTGTCTCAGCTGCTCATGATCCTGAAGAAGGCACAGACCCCATTCCACAGACAGGACAGTGACACCTGGCATTGAGTGATGGCTCCCACCTTCCTGGGTGGCCAGTGGAGCCCCTGCCTACTCAGCCTGGCTTTGACTTCCCCACCCCCTTTCCCAGCCCTGCCTGATGATGTGTGGCTGGGGCTATGATGCTGGGGAGGTCGTGCCAGCCAGGAATCTCTTGGGACCAGGTTCTGGAGGTGCTGTTTGGCCTGTACAAGGGGGTCAGGAATGGAGTGGAGCTGCCCAAGTGCCATGAGCACAAACATCCTCATCCACACGTGTGTGGGTGTCACCCTTTCCCCTTGCACCCCTGTCATGGCCATTCCTGGTCAGGCTGCTTGTTTGCTGACCCCGGCTCGATGCAGAGCAGAATTGAATAAAAATACTCAGCTTTGGGTTTAAATCATACAGGATTGGAGATGTCACCTTCTCCCTGAGCTGCCCTCACTGGGACCCATTGGTCTTTGTTTCTAGCTTGCCCAGCTCAAGGACTCCGTGTGTGCCTCTTCCTGAGCTGGGTCGCTGCAGAGCCATCGCAGCTCTCTCTCCTTGCGGGTGGATGGGGCCTGAGCGTGTGTCTCCCTTCAGTGCCCTCCACAGGGCTCTTGGCCCTGCTCAGCTCTGCCAGATCATTACCCACGTGCCTGGCTCACCCCAGCTGCTGGTGGGGGTGCCAGAGATGCCAGCACCAGCCTCAACAGAGCCAAAGGCAGGGGATGCTTAACACCATTGGAAAATCCACGTGTGCCCCCATGGGCTGTCCTGGACGACAGGATGATCCTCTGCTCTGCCTGGGAGCCAGGAGTGGAGGTGCCCCATGCTGAGCCACCCAGGCTGCCCCTGCTATGCCATCTGCCCTGCTGTTGTGAGAGGTGAGCTCCCCTCCACACCGCCCAGCCTGGGTGGAAAGCAGAGCCCAGCTTTGTTTTCTCAGATCTGTAGGAGCATCCCTGCCTGGGAGCCAGCACGGGGCCACTGGAGGATGGTGAGGTCAATATTGACACCTGCAATTCCAGAAGCACAGACTGAAATTATGGAAGCAAAAGTCACGTTCCTGGAAAGCTGCTAGAGAGGAGGGACAGAAGGTGGTGAAGGGCAGAGGAGTCAGCCCGATTCCCTGAAATGAAGCTGTGAGAGCCGGCTGCTGAAGAGCGACCAGAGAGGGCCACATCAGGCAGTTTGGTCCTGCTCAGGGGTGGGCACAGCTCCAGGGCGCTGTGACCACAACACAGGGGCGGACTCCTGGTGTTCCCACCACCCACAAAATATGTCTCAGTCTTGCTGCTAGTAATTGAATAGAGAGAAGAATTAATTGTGAGTGGGCTGTGTCTCCCCTCCCCGCTCCTCGTTTGCCCTGGGGCTACCTTGGTGCTGTGGGTAGTGAAGACAAGGTCATTCCCATGTAACACATCCCAGTGGGGTTTTGCCAAGTTCCTTCCCTTTGGGGGGTGGGGGCAGGTTAATGGTGAGCACTGGGATTGCCCCGGGCTGCTCCGTGCTGCTCCGTGCTGCTTGTGTCCGGAGGAGCTGCTGTTGCCTCTGAAACGCCCCATTAAAGGCGCGGTGAAGGATCAGCAGGCAGGGCTGGGGCACTGGGCCATGGGGCTGGGAAGGGTACGGTGCTGTGGGCTAGTATCCCTCTGGCTTTGCTGGGAAGCCTCCATGTCTTTATTTTGGGGTGGAGAAAGTCGGTTTATGGCCAAGCATCCTCCAGGCATGGCTGTAAAACATGACAGAATTCTGGGTTTTGTGCATTTTGGCTCTTCATATGGTGTTGGAGCCGAGAGAGATGCTCAGGTATTGGGCAGTGCTTCCTGCACTTCAGTGTCCTCACCTTCGTGTTCCCCAGTCTTTGGCTAACCCTGCTGCCTACACTGTCTGTCCCCTTTCACAGTCCCCAGGCAACTGCTCTGCAGACTGTCTGAGCCCTCTGCACCTGCAGAGAGGAGCTCTCCTCGCCCTCTGGCCGGCTCAGCGTTGCCGTGTGCTGCTGCAGGTGCTGCTCTCCTCCATCGGTCGGGATTAGCGCTGTGTCCCTGCCTGTGTCCCTGCCTGGCAGGAGCACGGAGCTGTGCCTCTTGGCCTCTCTCGGTGAGTCACTGGTTGCTTCTCCACCTGATAGTTTGCCCTGAAAGAGGTATTCAAAGCAAAATTCCTGTCGGTGTTTTGCTGGCTTCCCCTCACTCCAAATTCTCCTGGACTCCTCCTATGATATGAGCTCCCAGTTTGCTAGGAGCCCTTGTCCCCATTCAGCCCAGTTTGGACTGCTTGCCCCTAAAGCTGTGGTTGGTGTTGTTTTTTCTCGTCTCTGCCTTCCTGAAATAAGGGGTGCTAGTGCTGGGGTTTCAGGCTGGTGCTCCTTGCTGGCCTGGATCTCTTGTGGGGAGCAGGAGCTGACCCTGCTCTTGGCCATCCTGCACAAGGACAGGGGTGTACATGGACCATTTCTGATGCAAACTGGGCTAGACAGGGATGATAAAGAAGCAGGCAGGAAGCTGGAGGTAGAACCTGGCTCTGTCCTGCAGATGTGCTAAGAGAGATCCTGGGAGAGAGAAGGGATGGTGCTGGGGTGGCCCTGGGTTGTGGGGGTGCCGTGCTGAGCATTACAAGGGGAATGGGAAGAGCTTTCTTCAACACCTGCTGCGCTCTCTCCAGTCTCTGCTGCACAGTGGCTCACACCCCTCCCAGGGTCTCACAGTCCCTCACCTGCTGCCCCTCCATCTCAAATCCTCTCCTGATCTGCCTCCTCTCTTATCTCAGTCTAGGCTGCTCCAGGAGCTGCCAGGAGGCTCTGTGTGGGGTGAAGGAGGTGGGCAAAGTTTGAGAGTAAGCCTGGACCCCAGCCAGGCTGGCACAAGAGCCTCTGTGTCCTGGTCCCTCTCTTGGCTCCTGCTTCTTGTAGCCCTGTGGCTGCACCTTGGTACCCTCAGCTTTGTGGGAAAGGGGATGGGAGGGCTGCAGCTCACATCTCTGCTGCTGATGGTCCATCTGCAGCATTTAACATCCCTGAAGAATGTAAAACACATGAGCTCTTCTCCAAAGGAAAACACTTCTGTACCCGACCAGTCTAAACACGGTCCCAGTTCTGCAGAGCAGGGCAGTGGAGCAGTGGGGCAGCAGGACAGGGTCTGACGGGACCATGCTGCTAAGCCTCTGCCAGGGACCACAGCCCAGGGGCTGCCTGGAGCACTGGGGACACAGCAGGTCCCCAAATCTGTCTGCCACAAGGGGCCTTCTTCCACCACCTCCACAGCAGTTTGGCCTGAGGCCCAGCTGGTCTCGGGAGCACAGGGCTGGAGTTTCTCTTCTCCCCAGGAGAGCCAGACAAGCCATTTAGCCCCAGTGCCCGGGGATGGAGGGGACCCTCACCCTGTGGACCAGGGGGCTTATCTCAGATGGCCTGTGAAGGAGCTGACAGGCAGGCAGAGTTCCCTCGTGCTGCCTGGCACGGGAGAGAGCCTATCCAATAAGGTTTTTTACTTAAAAACAAAAGGGGGTGGGGGGTGTCACTCTTGATGCAAACACAGGTGGGCTGGGAGACACCAAGGGAAGAAGACAAATGCCTCTGTGCAGGCACTCCTCTTCCCTGTGAGGAGCAGATCGTGGCCGTGATCCAAGGCAGCAGCAGAGGTGGGGGGAGCCCAGTGGCCGTGATGCTGCCTGTCCCTGGCTGCTGCCACCAACCTGCTCGTTTCTTTTCCCTTCCCAAAGGTGGGGCGGGATGGGGGCTGTGGAGGCTTTGGCTGTAGGCCTGAGGATGGCTGACAGGAGCGGCATCTGTCATCCACTGTCAGGCAAAGTGTGATCCCCTGGGTGATCCCACACGGGCTTGATTTTACAGCCATGACTGGCACTTGAGCCTGTTTGCTGAGGGCAGGGGGCACACGGGACTGTCAGCTTGCAGCTGCCTCTGACCCCGTACAGGACACCATAAATCTCCCAATTTAAGGCAGTCTGGGCTGTTCTGGAAATGGTGCTATTGAGCAGACTGCGGTGTGCATGGTAATGTGTGCCTGCCTGATCCTGCGCTCACCAGGGATAAAGTGGAGGTGGCCACTGGTGAAGGAGAGCAGCATCTGGGAAATTGACTAAATTCCTTGAATTTTTTTATATGTATAAAAACTAAGGATTGTCTGAATTTAGAGTATCAGGAGGGTCTAGTGTTTCCTGCTCTGGTTTTGCCTGCTTTTCCTTAGGCAGTGCAGAGAGGTGATTAGGAGGAACCACCTCACCTGTGCTGTGGTACATCAGCTGTTCACACAGCTCAGGCTGGAGGCTGATGTGCTCATTTGATGAGCTGAGTGTGTCAATGTGCTGTGCCTTTGGAAACCAGCTCCTGCTTCGGCCGAGCACATTCAGTGTCCATCCTGCCTGTTCCTGTGGCCCTCCTAAATGCTCCCAATTAAATGCAGGCTTGGCCCAAGACTTCTTCTACACATAGGACACCCCCTCAGAAACACCTTTTTGCACTAAAAAAAAAAAAAATTAAAAAAGAAATTTAAAAGAAAGGAAAATTAACAAGGAGATGAATTCTGGGATAATTTTGGCCAGCACAAAGCAGTTGCTCATCCTGTGCTGTACTGGGTTTGTTAATATTGATGCAGGGACTGTTTTCTCTTGGGTTCTGTGCGGTCAGCCCAGGGATGGGACAGTGCCCAGGCTCCCCTGCCTGCCTGCAACCCCTCAGCAGCGAGGGTGCTGAGCTAGATCAGGTGAGAGCCCTGGGAGATCATCCCCAGAAGTGACAGCAGGCAGAGTTTTGGGGTGACACATTATGTGGTGGGGGGAGGTGTTGGTGCACTTGTGTCTAGGGCTGTCGGGTGCCTGAGCAATGGGGAAAGTGCACAAGCTGGGTGTCAGTGTGTGTGCGGGAGAGAGCTGTCCTGCGGCTGCAGCTGGTGGGATCGTGCGTGAGGCAGAGCGCTGCATTTTGCGGGCAGGGGTAAGCAAATCAAAGCGTGCATAACTGTGCAGGGGGGCGCAGGGTGTGTGAGGGGTGCAGCGAGAAGGACGGGACCTCGTGGGGAAGGCTGCGTGTGCGTGTGAAAGGCGCTGTGTGCAGCCCGTGGGTGTGAGGGTTGTGTGCGTGGGTGTGCGTGTGCAGGAGGGCTGCACGGGCGTGTGCGGGGCTGTGTGTGCGGGCGGGCGGGCCGTGCACGCGTGTGTGTGTGTGTGGGTGTGCTTGTGCGGCGGGGCAGCCGCCGCGCTGTCACTCAGGGGCGGCTGACAGGAGCTGCCTCTCCAGCGGCGGCAGATAGCGCTGATTGCTGATTCGAGGAAGCAAAATAGCAATTGTAATTATGGGCTCTGATAAGA
>VXBU01011898.1:622729-725684 GCA_013400315.1 Bombycilla garrulus
GAGACGGGGAAGAGGAGCAGTTTAAAACCCAGGAGACGAAAGTTGCCCGCTTGTAAAAAGCCGGAGCCGAGCGGGACCCCCACCTTTCCCGGGACGCAAAATAAGGTGAGGGGAACTCCGGCTGCGAGACCGGGAGTACCGGGATTTCGAGGAAATACGCAGAGTTATCTTAAAGCAGCTTTAATTCCCGTCCCCCCGACCTCTAATTACACTGTGGATACCCCCATCCCTCTGCTCCGTTTTTATTTCCCCTCCTATATCGCTTCATCCAAAAAACTAAAGCAGAATTAAAAAGAGGAAAAGAAACCCTGCAAAAGCCGTAGTGAAAAGCGCAGGTCTAGATTCAGCTTAAAAGTGTCAGACTTGAGCATCGCTGGTTTGTATCGGCAGAGACAGAAGTGACATGAATAGATTAAACATCCCGGGCAGAGCTTGTGCAACACCCGCATACCAGCAGGCACGCGTCGCTGGGAGCGGAGCGCCTCCAAACCGGGGTGAAGCCCCCCTTCCCCCTGAGATCACAGGTGCAGAAGCTTTGTTTAAAATGCCCTTTAAGCTACTTTAAAAAATTATTGTTATTTTCCTGGAAGCTTTAGGGGGGGGGAGGCGGGTGGAAAATGGAGTTTCCAGCTGAAAAGTGAAGGGAACGAAGCACTGGGATTGTGCAGTTGTATAAAAACATAGCTGTAATATTTTGGAGTATGAGATGGAGACCAAATAGCAGCATGGCTAATGACCTCTCCTCCACATGGTACCCTCATCAGAGCTGGGGAGAGAATCCTGCTGCATTATCCAAAACCCGTCTATAGGAAACACACATGCACAGGCAGAAGCAGAGGGAGAGAGATGACATTGTCAAGGGGAGATATCTCTATAAAGCTGGCTTTGGGAGAGCAGCAGCTTTTGCTTTTATTGTGGTTTTCTGTTGTTGTTTAAGACAGGAGGAAATCTTCCCATTTGACGTGGGGGTGGTGGGGGGTAGCCCCAGCCTTCTGATGTTGAAAGGAGCGATCTCCTAACATTTGCTCAGAATACATCTTTATAAATGTCAGGGAGCAGCGAAACTTTCCAGACTTAAAAGAGGGATTTGAGACGAGGGGGGAAAAAGACTTCTGTGCCAGCTCGCAAGCCGGGGCTGAGGGGGGAGCAGGTTTGGCCGCTCATGAAAATCATTTAAAGCCCAGGAGCAGCAGCGTCGGGTCTGGAGAGGATGGGCTCAGCTGCGGCTCTGGGACTAAAGGGCTTGGTGCGCCGGGGCTGGGGACGAGCCCGTGCTGGCACCAAACAGCTGACTGGGGGATGAGGGCTGTGTTTGCACGGGTGGCATGTTGGCATCCTCGGGTGGTTATACCACTAAATACCTGCGCTGGGGTATGGTTTTCTTGTGATTCTTGTGCCCCACAGTTGTACCATCTCTGTGCGCTTTGTGTTTGAAGAGGTTAATAAGTGGGGTACTTGGGAGCAAATAATGAGAAGCAGAGGACAGGCAGCTGTTGAAACTGCTGGGGTGTGTGCGCAGGGCAGCTGGAGCAGTAGGGTGCTCCTGGAGAGGTGTGGGATGAAAGCATCAACCCCTTGAGAGAGCAGCATAGCGCAGTCTTGCACGTCCCACCTTGATCCCCTCCAGCTCCCAGCCTTGATGCCCATCTCAAGGTACCCCAGTCCCAGTCAGGACCCACTGAGTCCTGGAGGGGCCTCTGGGGTCACCGAGCCCTGTTCTACTCCTGAGCTGCCCCCACCTCTGCTTAGGGCGCGTCTGGAGAGGGCACAGCTCTGTACAGGGCTCTGGGCACCGCGTCCCTGAGCTTAATGCTTGGGAGAGACTTTGAGGGCACAGGAGGCACAGCCGCGGTCCTGGCTCCCCGTAAAGCCCAGCTGGAGGCCGGCGATCTCGGCTCAGCCCATTTGTCCTGCTGAGGAGTAGAGATTATAATGGTGTGTTGTATATTTTTTAATTTCCTAAAGGTAACTGTTCAGTCCCCACCTAATTTTACACAGCATGTGAGGGAGCAGAGCCTGGTGACAGATCAGCTCAGCCGGCGGCTTGTCCGTACCTACCAGCTGTACAGCCGGACCAGCGGGAAACATGTGCAGATCTTGGACAACAAGAAAATCAATGCGATGGCAGAGGATGGGGATGTGCACGGTAAGGACACACGGTGTGGGCAGGCGAGGGGGGAGCTGGGGAGGCGTTCGCAGCCCAGCGTGGCGATTGATGATTTCCGTCCTGTTTGTTAGCCAGAAATCGTTAAAATCGTTCGGCTGGTGGGGGCTTGTAAAAGGAGAACATAGGGGTCAGCAATCAGCAGCTGTGTGATTCAAGGTGAGGGCAGGTTCCCTGTGCCAAGGGAGGGGACCAGTTCTTGAAGGATAGGCTCTGCTTCTTTTCTTTCAATTCTTGGTTTGCACCTGACTCAGAGGACTTGGGGGTGCGGCATCCTGAGCATCATCAGACATTTCATCCCGGCTCTTTGCAGGGATGGCCATCCCTGAGACTTCCTTTTGAAATGGATATGGAAAGTAAATTTGAAAAAGAAGAGGCAGGGAGGAGAAAGGGGGAATGACGGCTTCAGAAGCCTTCCCTGAGCTAGGACTGTCTAAAGCAGCATTTTCCTGTCCCATCCTTTCCTTCTCAAAACAAATCCCGAGCAGAGGGTCAGCGAGGCAGCCAGCTGCAGGCAAAGATGCTGCGGCGTCTCCAGAGACAAAGCAGGGGCTCAGCGAGCGCGAGAGCCTGAGCTCTGCCACCCCCTCTGCATCGCCCTGGCACCCCCTCCCCAAAACCTCCACCCTCTCTGGGGCAAGGGGACCGGTCCCTCTCTGGGCACCCTTGAGCCCAAATACTTTGATCGAGTGAGCTGCTGGCGTGCTGGGATGGTCAAACGCGGGGCCGGGGTCAGCGGGGCCGGCGGGCCCCGGCACTGCTGCGGGGCTGGCTGCCTCATCCTGCACCCAGGAAAGGGAGGTGCCTGTGTTCCTGTGTGTTCTACACAGGTATCACAACTGGTTTTCTTCGTTATTAGCTGCAATTTCCCTTTCTTGCTTGGGTAGAATTAGTAGGAACAATTTTTTTCTTTACCTTTCTGGTTTTTGGGGGCTTTTTTGTAGTTTTGCTCTGGCAAAATGAAAATTTCACGCTGGACATTGCCAGCACAAGCACTGTGCAGGTTCCGTGTGACGTTCCATACATCCAGAATTAATCTTGCAAATGAATTATTCCCATCCTGGAGCAGCTCTAGCTTGAAAGGGCAGTAGCTAATTTCTGAAGCAAAAAAAAAGAAAATTCCGTCTTGTTTTAGACCTCTAATTCCTGGATTTTGAAAAACAGTTAGTGCATATTTAAAGAACAACCAGGTTTAAATACGGCCAGAAGGAGGGGACTGGTGGTGGCTTGAAAAACTCTATTAAAATGTAATAAAAAAGGTTAAGCATTTGAAGAGCTAAGGAGGAAAATGAAGACTGATCTAAACCAGAAAGAGAACAAGCAGTTTTTCAGATGTAAAGTTTTAAAAGAGTTGCAAGTCTGTAAATGTTAAAATAGAGGTTCAGGATTGTTCTGTATGAATCTCTAGGGAGGCCCCCATGTCTGGAAGAACTATTAAAACGCTTCTTACTTTCACCTTTTTTAACATTTCCTGAATACTTTCTCCTCTTCGCAGTCCAGTTGGGGGATCAAGTGTGTCTCGCTGCATTTTTTCAGCATTTACGTAGCCACTTTCCCTTCAAAGTTTGAGCATGAAACATAATTTTACTGGGATAAATCTGTCACTTAAATGAAAGAATAGAGTTGAAAACGTTAAGCCTCCCCCCTCCCCAAAAGAGGGAGGGGAAAATTAAAAAAAGGTCTCCCCCAAAATGTTATTTAGAAATCCACTTTTGCAGCAAAGATCCCCCCCCTCCCCAACCCCTTCTTTCTCCTTTTATTTTTTTTTGTTTAATTTTTGGGGGTGGGCGTGTAAAAGGGGTTGATTTATTTTTGCAGATGACCCCTTTCCCCACACTGACATTTTTACAGCCGACTTAACATCGAGTCCGGCGTTTTCAGTTATTTGTCTTAATTGTCAATATTTGATTGACTTTTTTTAATTCTAAGGGAAGGTGGGCAGCCGGTGCAGCCCAGCTTGTCCCTCCCAGGCTGTTCCTGCCACCAGGAAAACCACTGCCAGCTGCAGCTTGGAGTTGGAGACACCAGCACGGCTCTCTGCCCGCTTGCTGGCTGTTTTTCTGTGCCCAGGGTTTTCTCTTGGTTGGGGCTGGAGTTGGCAGGGTTCATGAGTTGCCTGCAAGGGTCTAGGGGTGCAAGTCCCTGTGGGCCAGGTTGTCTTCACCCTCTGTGGATGAGGGGGGGCCGGAGTGACACATGGGCTGGGCTGGTGCAGGGCAGCAAACCCGTCTGGTGGCTGTAAATCACTGCTGCCCTTTGGGAAAAAAAAAAAAAAAAGAGAAAAGTCCAAAAGAGAAGCAGTGTGCATCTTTAAAGCAGGGTTTTGTGCTCGCTGGGGCCAAGGCCCCCCCCCACTCCCTCCCTCTTTCCCTCTTCATCCCTCCCTCCCTGCTTTTTCTATCTCTCAGGGAGAAAAATCAATTCTCCTCAAACCTTTTACTGCCTCCAAGATCAATTCCACCCCTTTCCCCAATATGGATAAATAGGGGGTCACTGTCTCGGTGCTTTGTTTGCACAGTGCCATCGCTCCCTGGGTGGTTTTGGGGATGCTACGTGCTTGTCAGGCTCTGGGCATTGATCAGCACAGCCTAGAGTTCGCTCTTCCCCAATTTCCCATCTCCGAATCCAATTTGTGCCAGGCTAGGAGCAGAGGGATGTGAGTGCATGGTCACTTGGGGACAAGAGATGGTGATACGGACAGCAGGAGGTGCAGGGAGGGAGTGCCTGCACACACATCAAGCTTGGCCTGCCTAACAGCACCGAATCAGTTGGCCCCAGCAAATTTGGGGTTGGCCTTTCCATTGGTCAACTCAGCAGCTGCCAGCACTGCCTGCTTGCTGTCCCCACCTTGGTGCCATTGACCTCAGCAGCATCCACCATAAGAGGGATGCAGGGTCGAGGCACTGCAGAAACAGAGAGGCCATTTGTCCCTAGGCCAGAATGTGATTTAGGCTCACTTTAACTTGTGTGCGCACCTACAGCCTCCTTCTGCTGTTCAAAGCATCCTCCTGCAGAGCTGCATCACTGCCCTCACTGGGGCTGAGCATCCCGGGGCAGAGATGTGCAAGCTGCAGCGAACCACAGTGCTGAGAAACTGAAAAGGGATCAGAGGGGATAAACAAGGCATCAACGGACTTAAACCCGTAATAAGAGTGTAGGCTTGGAACCTCTGTGGCCTGTCTTCTAGTTGCCTTGTGGGATACACTCACAGTACTGTGGGCTGATGCTGGACGAGAGGTGATGGGACAGTCACAGCTGCCTTTTCAGCATTGCAGGAAATTCTTTGGTGCTTGGCACAGCACAGAGCTTTTGAGGTGCAAACAGGTAGCCACCATCCCCATTGGGGCTTGCTCTGGGGACGGCAGCTGCAGGAGCGGGAAGAAGGATGCGCTGTCCCCATCCTCCCCCTTCCCTGGGGATGGATGGGCTCTGGGGCTTGGTTCCCAGGGTGAAGGCAGGCAGGGAAGGTGACAGGTCTATTTATAGGCAGCCCATCGACCCAGCGATTTGCATAGCTCCTTCGGAAGTCGATCGATGCCTCCATTAAAAAACTGAGACCAAATCAATACGCCCTCTCGACTCGTGCAAAGGTGAAAGGCATTAAAAGGGTGGCTGTACCCTTCACGCCTCCCCTGCCAGCTGCAAAGTCACTGCTCCTCCTGCAGCCCTGGCCTGGCAGAGGGACACGGAGCAGTGTCCCCTGGGCTGGGGACAGCTGGCAGCGCACGGTGCACTTCCAGAAGGTGCCTGTCTGGTTCCTGCCCACAGGCACACCCAGACTCCACTCAGTTTGCAGGGCAGCTGCCTTGTTCTCTGCCAACCAGCAGTGCCCTGCTCACTGCCCTGCTTCCGTCTGGGACACCTCTGTGACACCAGAACTGCTGAGCCCCGTGGAGCTGGCTAAAACAGAGCTACTCCCCATCCAGCACAGCTTAAGGTGGCAAAGGGACATGTCTAAGGTCATGCAGGGACAGAGGGACAAGTTAAGGGGTGGGGACAGGCTGTATCTTAACCTCAGGTGCTGATTTTAGGGCGCTCTCTGGCCCAGTTGCCAGAGATGATGTCCCTGCAGTGCCCAGCACCAGGGCGCATTGCTGGGCTCTCCATGGCTGTGCCAGCCCTACCCCACAGCCCCGCTGACCTCCCTCCCTCTCTCCCCCTGCTGCTCTCCCCAGCCAAGCTCATCGTGGAGACAGACACCTTCGGGAGCCGCGTGCGTATCAAGGGGGCAGCCACGGGATTCTACATCTGCATGAACAAGAAGGGGAAGCTGATTGGCAAGGTAGGGTGCAAGGGTACGGACGAGGAGGGACCTGTGGGGACACGGAGCGGGGACTGCCAGGACACGAGCTCTGCCTTCTGGGGGCAGGGGGACAAAGCCATCCTGCAGCCTGGGGGGGAGCAAGAGAGGCGGGCGGGTGCCGTGTGGGGCACATTCCTTCTATCTCTCGGAACAAATAGGCGGATTGCTGGTCTATTCTCCACGATTACATGGTACAAGTGCCAGGAATGTTAAGATGCTCCATGGGGCTGGCCCCAAGGCCAGACCCCACCACCCGCTGGTTTGTCATGCAGCTTCTGTGCCTTGATGCCCCTTCCTGTAGCAGGGGGGGCTGGACATGCAAAATCCCTCCAGAACCGTGATTATCTGCAAGGATTTTCCATGGCAGCCGCTTCCTGCGGGCTGCCCGATGTAGGTCCCTCTCTAGTCCTGCTACTGCCCATCATGGGGGAGCTCAGTTCCTGACTACCCTGTGCTCCCCCCACCACCTGCATGTGTGAGCACTGTCACCACCGACCTCGTGTGGCTTCTCCTGATGCTCAGTGCTCCTCGATGCTCCTCCTGTATTGAGGACCCCATGGGGACAGGATGGGTGGGTGAATTGGGGTGGAGAGTTTGCTCATGGTTACATGCAGGCACAGATGGAGGCAGCAGCTCCCTTATGGATGTGGTGGAAGTTAAGGCTGGGACCAGCTGCACTGGTACATAAATGGCAGTGAGCAGCGTTTGTGTCACTGTGCCTGCTCCCTGTGGCTTGCTCAGGAAAAACACATTTTGGGCAATTCTGGCTCATGGGAGAAGTGAGCCTTTGGTCACCCACAAGCTCTGCAACCCTGCTGCCACAGCAGCCAGGCCAGCGTGGGGCACTGAGAAACAGCCCTCTGCTCAAGTGCCTGCTGCTTAAATCTCTGCTCAAGTGCCTGTTGTTTAAATCTGTGCCCCTGTCCCCTTCTCAGAGCAACGGCAAAGGCAAGGACTGTGTCTTCACGGAGATCGTGCTGGAGAACAACTACACGGCGCTGCAGAACGCTAAGTACGAGGGCTGGTACATGGCCTTCACCCGCAAGGGCCGCCCGCGCAAGGGCTCCAAGACCCGGCAGCACCAGCGCGAGGTGCATTTCATGAAGAGGCTTCCCAAGGGCCACCAGACCACCGAGCCCCACAGACGCTTTGAGTTCCTCAACTACCCCTTCAACCGGAGAAGTAAAAGGACTAGAAACTCCAGCTCCAGAGCGGGCCCTTGATGTGCCCGCCCCTGCCCCGCTGTGTGCGTCTCTCCTGGAGAATGCTCCTCTGAGCTTGGTGGACTTTATGTAGAGACTTTCCCATATGGGTGTTAAACAAAATGAAAAAAAAAAAAGGGAGGGGGGAGGATAAAAAAAAAATACCTGCTCTAGTTGTTGGTAGTTTTGGGGGGGGTGTGTGGTTTTTAAAAAAAAAAAAAAAAAAAAGAGGAAAAAAATGAGAGAGGCTCTATTTTTGTACTCCAGCTTTAAAAGTAATGAAACATTCAAAGACTGGTGAAGGGAGAAGAGCCCTTCACTTTGAAATGTTCTAGTCTGTTTGGGGTTGCGCTTTATTTTGTAATTTTATTTTTTTTTTTTGTAGCTCTAGGGGGAAAGGAGTTAAAAAATCATGTTTAAAACAAACAAGCAAAAAACCATGGAAATCCAAATCTGGAAGCGTTGTGCTACTTAAATGAACTGAACTAAAGCGATGCTTGCTGGAGAAGATGGAGAGGCTAGAAAACAGCTGAGAGGAGGGGCGTTGTTTTGGAGGTGGTTGGGGGCCTCCTAGGTGGTTTTTGCAGCCTGGGTGATGTGGGGCTGACTGGAACACCTGGGGTGAGCACCACTGGATGCTTTCTTTCCTTGGACGTGCCTACTTCTTTGGCTGAGCAAGGGGTTGCTGGAAGTCGCATCTTTCCGAGATTGCTGCTGGCTTCGCAACTCTCAACTTACTTTTTTTTCTCAGGAGGGGACAGGGGTGATGGATTCCCCAGAGAAAGTCCTGAACTGACTCGGTACCTCTTACCCACGGGAGCATCTTTGGCATTTGGTTTGTTTTAAAGTACTAAGGTACAGCTGCTGTGGAGCGGGCTGATAACTGGTATTTTTTTTTTCCCCATGTGGAAAATGTGAACTTCTCACCAGAAATTGATATTTTTTTTCCTGTCTTTATTTTTTTATGAGATGCAAGTTTTCATCCATAAAATTAAACTAAGTCTACAAATTATTGTGGAGCCACTTCAGGCTGTTTTGTTGTGATATTCAGTATCTTGTCATAATAGTTGGTGCTTCCGTTGCCAACCGTCTCTTCCAGGTTTCTTCTTTGATAAGAAATACTGCCGCCCTCGTTCCCCTAGGAAAGGAGGGGCTTTCTTTCAAAATTTCTGTGTTGACAGAAGCCCGATTTTATATTTAGAAGAAAAAAAAACCCAAAGGAAACATTAAATCTCTTGAGCGAACATCCTCAGCCAGCCCTGCTCTGCACATGCTGCCCTGGGACTGTGACTCTCTCCAAAGGGTTAAACCAATTATTCTTCACGGGGAGGGCAAACAAAGACACTGGATAGGAGCCAGAACCAGGGGTGACTTTTCATCCAATCTTTTTTGATTGTTTGAGGTTTTTCCTGTTTCCTTGAGGAGTTTTGTTTTGTTTTGGTTGTGTACAAATTGAATATGAAATGATTGAAAATATTTATTTAATATGTGCATTAAAATTTGTATTAGTCTAACTGAGCCTGATGCTTTCCAGGGAGGGGTTGGGGCTGGACAGACAGATTGGAGAGGGATGAAAGAGGATGGCAGTGAGGTGCAGGATGGGGCCGAGGCTGCTGGTTGGTGCAATTTCCTTCCCAAGGGAACAGCTGTGGAAAGTGGGAGAGTGCCCCAAGGTTTTGGACCCAGATGAGTCTTGTGGGAATCATGGTTTTCCTTGCAGCAAATTCCAGGTTTAATGTGCAGGTGCCACCTTCCTGACATGTGGGAGCAAGGCCCACTGTGGGTTGAATGGGGACATAGTGCATTGGAGCCTTGACCACTGCTGTCAAGAACAGGATGAAACTTCCCAAGAGTTTGCTTGTCTCTTACCCAGAAGAGCCTGGGGGCTGGGCAAAATGGGCTCTTGCATCCCCTCCTTCAGAGAACACTCAACGCTGCTGCAGTGCTGGGTCTTGCTTACAGGAGCTGGCCAGGGATTCAGATGTGGTTCTAAGGTATGGAAGCATGCAAGAATAAAACTGTGAAGATGTTAAACTGTGCAAGTGTAGCAAGGTGAGTCTCGCCACCACTGGTGCCAGCCCAGGGTTTGTTGCAATGCTCGTGGGGTGTCTGTCACATCACTTAGTTCTCATGCTGGGGCTGATCTGTGGGTGCGAGGCTGAGCCTTCCCCCGGCTGACACAGCAGCCTGCGCTGAGCTGGCCGTGCTCGTCAGTAATTTCAAGGTGGGAAAAGAAGGGCCTGAGCACTTGGCCGTGCACCATGGAGATCAGGGATGTTGCTTGAGCCACAGGACAGCATGGATGGGTTTTGTCTGACTGCTTCAGGAGGAACCCAAGGGCTGCAGAAGCCTGAGGATGACGGCTGGGGCGAGACTTTGTTGTGGTTTACAGACTACACGAATTAAAAGTGAATTGCCCCTGGCCTTTCCCCAGGCAGAGATGGTGTTTGATAGTCCTTAATGGTTGCTTTTCTTCCTTTAATTTGTCTAACTGCTTCTCCTAATGGCTTTGTGAACAGGAGTGAATTGGTGCCAGGTGCCTGCTCCAGGTATGGGTGGCAGAGGCACAGGACTGGCTCCATGTCTCCCGTCCTGTTACAAATGCCCCGGTTATGGCAGGGAAGGGCACGGGGTGGGTGCTCAGCCTCCAGTAGGGCTGTTCCCCCATCCCTGCCGTCCTGGGATGCAGCCAAGAGCTGGAGCAGTGAGCAGCCAGCACGCTGGGGTTTGGGGTGGGTGTGGACACTCCTGTGTCCCCTCACAGCTAGCCCCCAAATCCCCCTGTACCGCACTAGCCCCCAGATCCCCCTGTCTGCTCTGCCACACTGAAAGGCACCCAGGCCTGGCCTCTGGGAGGGATCCCCAGCTCACCTGGGCCATGGCTAGTCAGTCACTTGTCATTGAAGGGCTTTTGGGTGGCCACGAAGCACTACAGTTTGAGACTTTATTGTTTGAATTTGTCTCACTTTAGCTCCTAGTCAACAAAGGTTGTTTCACCATCGCTTGGAGATTAAAGAGCCCAATTCTAGTAAGTTAATGAGTAAGTGAATTAATTAATGGTTCCTCATATCCTGTCTCTCCACTGATACCACTTAGTCCTTGGTAAGTCTGGAGGAGCTCATGCTCTCCATGGGCCCTGCAGGGTGCTGTGCACATGGTCCCCAGGGCTGGTGGCTTCCAGCACCCGTGCAGGGAGCTGGGGACAGTCCCTGGTGATACCCGCTGTTCCTCCACGGTTACAGGAACCCCGGCTGCTATTTGAATGCATAGGGTCAATAATCAACCCAGGAATCTGGGACTTTTCCTTTTTCCTTCTTCATCAGCAGGTGTGTGAACCAAGCTTGGGAATCACGGCCATCCAAGGGCCCTGGGACTGTGGGGTGGCATGCAGGAGAGGGCTGGGGACAGGGGCCATTGAGGATGGGGGGTTGCTTTTGTTAACTCGTGTTGTTAGTGTGGGTGTTTTGGGCAGAACTCCCTGCTTTGAGCTAGCACAGTCCTTGTGGTGGCCATGTGCCTGTTCCTAATGCCACCATTCCCAGTGTCACCCTGCAGCCCCCTCACTGCCACCAGCTGGCTGCAGGGAGGTGGCAGATGCAGCAGGAGCGGAGCCTCGCTGTCCTGGCTGTTGGAGCAGGGGTGATGGCTCATCCTGAGCTCCGAGCAGCGGTGTGTGTGCATCCCTGCCTGGACAGGGCTTCGCCACGCGGCGCCACCCGGACACAGTGACAAGGCTGGAGCCGAGCACGTTTGGGAGACTCTGCCTTGCCAGATCACGGGTAGCCCACCTGGTCCAGCCAGGGTAAGAAGTAAATGTATGGTGAACACACCAGGGCAACACCAGGCAGGAGAAAGAGCTGCATTCAGATTAAATGTTGTTGTGGGTGCTCCATCCCTGGCAGGGTTCAAGGCCAGGCTGGATGGGGCTTTGAGCAGTCTGATCTAGTGGAAGGTATCCGTGTCCATTTGGAACTAGATGACCTTTAAAGTCCCTTCCAATCCAAACCATTCTGTGATTCTATGGTGGAGAAACAGAGTAGACACGCAGCAATAAATTGAAGTGGCAAGAAAAGGGGCATGTGCTGTCTGAGCAGGGGCTGCAGCAGGCCTTTATCAACCAAACCCCAAACCTTTTGGCATACGCTGTGTCTGCTCCCACCTCTTCTCTCATGTACAACTTTTCCACGAGGTCTGCTTGCATGTGGGTGCCCACTGAGCTGGGTGGGCTGTAGGATGCTGTGGCAGGGCTGGGGCTTGCCCAGGCTCCCCTAGGCAGGCTCTAGCTTGGGAAGGACGACTGGGCTGTTTGTTTATTGCATCAGGCTCAGCTTTCAAACATTTCCCTGCCATCCCCCTCCCCCTCCTTTAATTAATTCTGGGTAAGAAGTTCTGGCTTTATTGTGCCACCGAACTGAGGGCTCCCTGTGGGAAAAGTCACACCTTCTGAACAGCTTCTGATACCATGCAAATGAAGGACAAGTCCAGGAAACGCTTTCATCTCAGACCTGTCCAGCCCCCTGCCCATTAATTACACACATTTCATTTGTGTGAGAGCAATTCCTCTCGGGGAGGGGGCGGGGGGGTGGCTGCAGCTTGTGGATCATCTCAGCCCCCCTCTCTAGATTCCTCCTTGGAAGGGATTTATAGCCAGAAACGGGGATGCTCAGGGACTCAGTGGGAGATCTCATATTTTGGCCACTCCAAACCAAACTGGCTCGTTGGTGGGCTGTATCCTGCCAGCGGGGAGGGCTCAGCACTGCTCCACGCCCTGCTCCATGCCAGCAAGCCCTGGCTGTGGAACCAAGTGGAGCATCCTAGAGGGAGACACAAGGTGGAGCAGAAATGAGCTCAGGGCCGTCACAAAGGGAATGAGCTCAATGTCATCTCGGGAGCCCATGAGATGGGTTACTTCGGCCAGGGTGGCCACAAAAATGAGTCTCACATATGGAAACATCCTTCCGTGCTGCAGCAGCAGCACTCAGCATGCGTTCAGGGACAGCACCATACTCTGGCAGGACACAGAATCTTCTTTGCCACAGGTGGAACAGACTGCTCCTTTTGAGCCTGGGTCCCTCTCTGCTCCTCTCCTCTCCTTTCCACACAGCTCGTCTGACCACAGGGTGCAGCCAAAGGCCCCTCCAGGCTGGTTCCTGTTTTCCCGAGTCTGATGGGGAGTCCCGGGTCCAGACCCTGCAGAAGGTGCAGAGAGAGGGGATGTGGAGCACAGTTGGTTTTCACAGCCAGTTTCCTGGCCACAGTAATAACACTTAGCACTTCTGTAGCACCTGGGATGCTCCTTGCACCTACACATATGCTCCTCATTACCACTCTGCTTCCCATTTGCAGCGTTTCTGCCCCCTCCCCACGCCTGCCCACAGCACTATCAGCTCTCCCTCAGAAACGGGGCTGCCCTCCAGCTCCTGGGGCTTTGCTGCAGAGGACCTGTGATGGCTGAGTTTGCTGTTTGCCTTCCTCCTGGACAAGGATGTGCTCTGACCTCTGGTGTCGACAAGCCGTGGGCCTAGGGAGACACAGCCCCTGCGGCTTGGTGCACCACAGGAGCTCTTGGGAGATGTTAGAGGGGTATTTGAGAATGGGAACTGGCAGCCTTTGCAGGGTCAAAGCCAGCATGAAATTGGTGCCAGGCTCCAGCAGAACTTCTTGTCCACCCACTGGCCCTGCACCCCATCAGCTGCAGGGTGAGAGAGGGCTCGTGTGTGGAATGGTTGAAGGTTACAGCTGTTACTCCAGATTGCCCAGTGGCCCAGGTACCGTGCAATGAAATGCACTTCAGATTTGCTGTTCTGGGAGCAGAGTGGATGTTCTTGGGCTTCATGTGACTTACAGCATCTCTCTGTGTTCACAGCAGCTGTAACGCTGGAATGTCCTTCCAGGCTGTGTGGTGTCCGAGATGAAATCTGCAGCTACCTAATCCTAGATCAGAGGCTGGGGGAGGCTTGGCTGTGCTGGGAAGAACCACTCCAGCCACGTTCA
The DNA here is from genome assembly GCA_013400315.1 of Bombycilla garrulus. NCBI lineage: Eukaryota > Metazoa > Chordata > Aves > Passeriformes > Bombycillidae > Bombycilla > Bombycilla garrulus. The sequence continues at coordinate 636,393 of VXBU01011898.1, forward strand.
GGTATTATCACTTTGCTGAGGTTGTGCTGTTAGTTGTGTACTGGAAATGGGATGCTGAGAGCTGTCAGAGCCTCCCCAGTTTGGTGAATGCCTGATCGGTGCCACTGCTCCCATCCAAGCCCTCTGTTCAGCCATGGACTAACCCCTTTCAAGCATGACCATGGCACTGTGAAGGGTCCTTCCTTCCTGGGCTGGCTTCTCCTGCCAATATGGCCAGTAGCTTTTTCTAATTCTTTTTCTCTCAAAGATTTGTAGCAGGAGGAGAAGGAAAAAAACCACAGCCTTGGTCTTTCTGTGATTATTTTGCAAACTGTTTCTGCTCTAGTAGTACATCTTGGTGGCTGGAACCCCCTGTTTCATGAGCTGCTCCCAGAGTAAGCAGCAGCCCTTGTCCCAGAGACATCATGTTTCCTACGGTCAGCTGTAGCAGGTGCCATAAGCTGTCAAGATAGCCATGAGCACAGGTCTAGTTGCTACCAGAGCAAGAGAGAGTCCTGAGAAGGGATTTGCAGGAGAGCTGGAACTTCATAGCAAACATCAGGAAAACTCTAATAACAACATTAAAAAAAAACCAGGCCCCCCCCCCCCAAAAAAAAATCCCAACCCAAATCCATAAGAGCCTCCTGAAGTGCAGGATGAGACCTAGGCTGTGCATCCATAGAATTTTCACTATCAAGATGTGAAATGGGACCTTGAGTGCGGGATGTGCCTGCTCAGGCCCTGGGGTGTGGCTGTGCTCCCTATCTCCCCGTGAGAAGCAGAAGCCCAGCTGGGAGCCGGCCCTTTGGTAATGGCCTGCGAATTTCCCTGGACTCTGTTAATTGCCGCCCGGCTGCTAGTTACAACTCCAAGTCAATTGCTGGGAGTGTTGGGCCCTGCAAAACAACCCCTTGAAATCAGTTGTTAGCCCAATTAACAACCAGTTTGGCTTTGGTTCAGGCTGTTAACCATCAAACAGCTAACTGCTGGTAATGATTGATTTCTCAGCAGTTGGGCCTGCAGTGGAGGAGCCAATCTGTGTCACAAAACGCCATCACAACCAAAATTTTGTGAATGCATCTGCCTCAGGCAAACATTTGAGTTGTCCCATACTACGAGGGCAGGCAAGGGGATGACCAGAATTTTTATCCATTTTGATTAAAGTAGGGGTCGCTGGTGTGTGCTGGGGTGAACTGGCAGCCACCAGAGCAGTGCTGCCACCACCCTTTGAGGGCAGCCATTGATCCTCACGGGGCATCACGGCGTTCAAGGCCCCCATGGATGGGAACTGCTCATTGTCCAGCTCTCTTCCACAGTTACTGTTCCAGCCAGAAACCCTGCACAGATTAATGTGTCTAGTTTGGGTGTTTCCACAAACCACCATTTCCATCTGCACCACCACCCAGGAGCCTGTCCAGGAACAGCAGCCTCTCTCAGCATATGGAAGCCTGGGATGTCTCCACTGCAGCCTGGGACACTGTGCTCCTGGAAGGCAAGGTGGACTCCTCTGCAGGTGTGAGTATCTCTTAAAAAATTATAAAACACTCTTTGGATTGCAGGGTTTGTTTAAGACTCCTGGTCAGGTCTTCATCTGTTTCCCTCCACAGTTTCAGGCCCTGGTTCTCCCCTGTGCCCTGACAGGCTGGTTCAAACATATTGTTGGTGTTACATCAAGAGCTTTTTTTTCCCCCGGGGATATTTTCCTCCTGATCAAAGTGTCTGACTCAAGCTGTAGCATGTTTGGGGAGGAGGATGACAGCCACCTGCTAAGGAAAGACTTTGAAAATGCAGAGGATGCACTGCAGAGGTTGACTTTGTGAAATGTAAGCTCCAAAGGTGCAGGGTGAGGAGTGAGCACCTTGATGAGCAACACCGTGGTGGTGGCTGTGCTTTTGTGGGCACTCAGGGGCCTGTGGTCCTGCCAGGGCCTCAGCTCTGAAGCCTGAGCTCACTTTCAGCAGGACGTGTGCTCCTGAGATCCGTGCAGGTGTTTCAAAGATCTTCCTGCAGGGTTCCTCTAAGTGCAGATCTGGTTCTCCCTGGAGCCATGCTTTTCCTGTCCTTTCACTGCAAGTACAGTCACCCCAGATTCCCTCCGGTACAAACCCCGGCATGGTGCCCGTTTTCTCTAATTAGCTGCATTAGATCCTTGGGCAAACAGGACGAAGTTGCTTATTTCATCAGATACCTACTAAAAGAAGCTGTGTTCACTCCCACATTGAGATTACCTTGCCACCCATATCAGGGAGGCTGGGGTGCAGCTGAAACTCCCCCTGTGCCAGGCAGTGCACGTGCAGTGAGCCTCTGCATCCGGGAGATCAGTCAGGGCTTCACCTCCAGTCTGTACAGGAAGAAACTGCTTCTTACAAAAGTAAAAATGAGGAGTTTGGGGTAAGCAGACAACCCACTTTTCCCACTCATTGGGTCTGTGAACAAATGTTTTATTGCAGTTTATGCATTTGACTGGGCTGAATTAGAGCAGCCCAATCTGTGCATCTTCTGGGTGTCCCATGCGCCCCGAGCTGTTGCTGAACCCATCCTTCCAGTGGTGCTGATGGGTGCCTCGTGCCTGCTGGAGCTGGGTGAGCTCTGCCTGCTCAGAGTTTTTGTATACCAGAGAAGGTCAGCTATAAACAGAAACGATTGGTTTTGTTGGGGGCTCTTTTTAGACATCAAAAATGCTCCATCATCACCAGGCTGGCTTAGCTTTCAGCAGCCAATGCAAACAGAGCCAAAACCTCAGCAGAGAATTTAGCAAGAGAAGCGGCACAGACTTTCCACAGCTATTCTGCCAAAGTATCACATCCTCACTCCTCCTCATACTTTGTGCCACAGCGGCTGATGCTGTTCTGGGCTCTGCACAGACACAGGGTGAGCACACAGGAGCTCCCAGCCAGAGAGGAAAGCAAGTGGCGTAACCCTACTTTAGAGAAGGTGTGGGGGAAATCAGTGCACAGAAAGATTAAGAGCTGAAAGAAATTCTGGCAGAGCTGCAAATCAGCTGAATCAATGTGTAAGAGGCCAAGAAAAGGTATGGCGGTGGTCCAGTGAGAGAAGCAATGCATATATGCAATAATCTGAGTTATAAATGAGGTACAAAACCACAGACCTGATTTTTTTTCTAAACCTCATGTCCGATTCCTCAGCTTTGACTGAAGATTGGACTCTATCCTGAATGCTGACTGGATTTGTACATCAGCAGATTTCAAGGTCGTGGGGAGTATTCTGAATTTTCATCCCGTCTTCTGCCATACTCAGGTGAGAGAAAACTGCTCAGTGCCTTCTGAGTGAAAGTCGCAATTCTAACTAATGGAACAGGAAGAAAGGATATTCTGCAGGGACCCCATATTTCAATATTCTTTGGCATTTTTGGCCTAAAATGCAGCACAGCACTTGATCTTGCCCTCTTCCAACTTTCAGTGGCATGCCACCTGACCGAGTTTGTCCAGGCAGAGCAAGCAGGTTTTCCAGGTCACTCTGAGCTCTTATAGAGATTTTTTGAGCTGATTCCCATCTGTCAATATCTCCTGTGACGTGCAGCCAAGTGTCTTGGCCTCAGCATGTGGTGATGGAGTCTGGTGTTGGCTTGGTTGGACCTTGAGAGGAGAAAAGATGCAGTGACACCCACTGGGGTGATGTCTCTCTGCTCAGAGCTGGTGTTTTCCAAGAGGTTCTTGTGGGAACTTGCAGAGCACTTGAAACCAACTATGGATCTGTAATCCTCATTCAGATGGGACCACTGTAACTCCAGCCTGTTTTGAAGAAGAGAGACATGGATGGTCCTCGCAGGAAGTGCAGGTAAGGCAGTTACAGTCTCCTGACACTTATATCCAGCTGCAATGGCCACAGTGCATCTCTAAGGCAAAGGCAGCATTTATTTTATATAATGAAATCTGAAATGCTGGATCTTGTGCCTTCCCAGGAGAACTCCATCTCCTGTCATCTAAATATTGACGTTTGATCTATTTTTGCTCTCAGCTGTGATGGGTAAGGCCACAGTCTCTCCTCCAGTTTCACTAGGACCGCTGTGGATAAGTTGACATGTGAGCAGAAGGTGGCTTGACCCAATTATCCTCCATGCCCATGTCTGCAATTCTCTCACACTAAGCCGGCAGCAACAGCAGTGAGAGCACAAGTTTTCATATAGTCAAGCTTTTGGCAGAATCTGTGTTTCAGGAGCTGGTCACTGACCCCAGATGCTGTCCCACAGCACTTTTGAGGAGTGACTGAGATGCAGAGGGCCACAATAGGGCAGGAAGTGTTGTGGAAACTGCAAATTCCCAAGGCTGTGGCTTGTGGCAGTATGTGCAGCACCTGCTGCTCTGACCCAAATCCCACCACTATCACAAGCTGGTTAATTATAAGAAAAGCTCTTTCTTACTAATTGCTGCTGGCTGGTAAAGGGGCATTCCCAGCCCCTAAAGGACTGGTGGGATCCAGAGTGGAGGGCAGTGGTTGCTGACATGTGCTGAGCCCTCGCAGCCTCCACTGTGGAGCCTGAAGGTGTCTGCACTTCACTCCCTCTCAGAGCGATCACTGCAAGGAGCTGAGAGTTTCACCACCTCCCCCTGCAGAGCCGTGGGTTTGCCGTGCACTTGACACCGGTGCAGGGGGATGACTTGAGCATGACGACTGCCCCCACCACAGCAGCCGCCTGTCCTTCTGCAGTGCTCCCCTCCAACCCCCTTGTGAGAGCTGTGGCATTCCCAGAATGAGCCTGAACTCCAGGGTGGTGCGGAGTGATGTGGAGGTGGCACCCCCAGGGGCCATGCTGCCAGCTGGCGAATGTGACAGCCCCCAGGCCACTCTGGTCCCAGACACTCCAGTCATCAGCTGGGGCTTCCCAAATCATGTCTGGGGCTCCCTGGGGGAGCCAGTTTGCCTTCAGCAAAGGTAAGGATGAGGAACTTCCCTACAGGTAAGAGAAAAAGACAGCTGAGATTTTTGTCCTGATGGTGACAGTCTGTGAGCTGGGATTTCAGACAAATCCTCAGCGCTGTGACATGGGATCACATCACACATGGTGTGGATGGGACATTTCTTTTGTGTATTTGGTGCCTATGGTGTGGAAAGCTGTACTGCTGTTGTGAGGAAAGGGTGGGCAGCTAAGGGGACAAAGCAGGCAGGAGCGTGAACAAATCCTGCTTGTAAAAACAGAAGCAGCCAGGCTGGCCAGTGGAAGGGCGAGGAGGGGCTTTGGGTCCCATCCTGTGCTCCCTAAAGTACATTTCCTAGGAATAAATATCTGTTGGAAGGAGAAGGAAGCTAGAGCCAGTTAGTGAAGCACATAGGCTTTTAGTCCTCTTGTCACTCAGGAGATGACAAATGTGGAGTCTGCTATTGAGACCGAGTGAACCCCTAACGGGCTGCTTCACAGGACTGTCACTTAGAGAAATGGCAGTGTGACACAGACAGCTATTTCATGGCTACTTTACTGGGCAGCACCTGCTGCTCACTGTTCCTCTGCTGCCTGCTCCTCCCCAGAGCCAGGCTCAGCCTGTGCCATGGCAAGCTGGGGTGGCCTGGCCATTACCTGTCCTGATGAATGCTCCAGGGGAGCTGCACTGCCTTCCTGGGGAGATGCTGGACACTGAGATCAGACTCTGCTCCGTGTCTGGGCAGCATCACAGGCACTGTGCACTGCTTGGTACTTATGGATCTGGCCTTCCCCACTGGTGCTAGTGCAGGAAAGCTCTGAGTGTGCCAACTTGCAGGATTTTATGCATAGGGTGGATAATGCTGCCACTGCTGTTGTTTGGAGCTGTTACTTGAAGCTGGCCGTGTTGGAAGCAGTTATAATATAAAAGGTTATAAGGCTAAAGGTAGAGTGGGTGCCAGTGGGGCATGAAGAGCTCAGGACAGGGAGGAGGAGAGTCATCAACATGGCACAGAATCCTCATCCCCCAAAAACCTTACTGATTTGCTTCTTGCTCTGCATTAAACTTATAGAGAACCTACGGAGGCAGGAACTCTGAAGATGATTGTATATTATTTCAGGAACTTATATTGTGGGGAAGAAAATCTTTCCCTACCAAAGCGGTGAATCCACAGCTGTGCCAACAGCCTACACAGAGAAGGCTCAGCCCTAGATGAGACCTGAGGCTGCAGGTGAACATCAGGATGCTGCAGGACCATAACACGGACTTAGCTGCAAGCTGGGTGCACCATTTACTGGTGGGAGCTGTTGTGGAAAGCAACAGGTCTCTGGAGTTATTTGCCTGTATTGAGCTGCTAGGAAATGTGTGGCCTTCCTTGAAACCAGAGCATGCAGAGCAGCCTGCTTACCCTCAGCAGTGATCTCTGGACAGGAAGCTCAGATGTGAGCGATGAAGGCAGCAGCTTTGCTGAGGAAATGCATTTAATTTGATCTACACTGCAGTTTTTGTTGGAAAAAATGTTGATGCAGTAACATTCTGCACAGTAACTAGGGGTGGATTAAAGGTCATAGAGATAGTGTAGCATGCTGAATTCACAGGTGGCAGATGGGAAGGATCCAAGACGCACTGGGAAAGTCTCCCTGAAGTGTCTTCTCTGCAGCTTTATCTGTTCCACTAAAGAAATTGGTTTGCTTCTCCTTCCTAGCAGGTTTCACTCTTGCCTGTACACTTCTGCACACTGGGAATAGCTTGGCTAGTAGGGCTGCACCTGAATCTTTTCCCCGTGCCTTAAATCATGGGATGACCACTCAGCATGGTGAAAGTGGAGCAGGGAAGTGTCTGCTGATGGGGATGCAGAGATGGCTGGGCAAACACAGCATCCAAGAAGCAGTTTCCTGTGCATGCAGGTGGGTCTTCTGCAGAACATCCTCCTGGGAGAGGGCAGGAGCAGGTTTTCCCAGTCTACTGCAACTTTTGCAGTTATATGAGGTGATGGGAAGTCTTCTGTGGAAGACAGCAGGTCTGTTACAGAAGCATTTTAAAGGACTGTTCTCAGAGGGGTAAGATTCATCACTGTGCACTGGGAGTACATCTGTGGCAGTGGACAGTGGAGAGCCTCACGACGTGGAACAACTGGCCGACCACCTGAGCTCCTCCTGCCCCCTGTGCCAAATAGGGCTGGTGCCAAATCACTCCACAGGTCACTGGAAGTTTAATGCAGGTTTCCGAGAGGTTTTGGACCAGGCAGTGAAGATGTTGCAGTGCAAAGCATTGCTGTTTATTCCACCGTTAACACCCAGCGGAGAAAAATGCAGAATTCATTGTGACATCCACTGAAATGTTATGGGGAAAAAAAAGCCAACTGCCCAGAAGTGAAATCACCCTGTCCTGCAAGACAGACGGACAGACAACCCCCTCGTCGGCCCCCCAGACCCCTCCCGTATTTTGTGCTCTGTCCCAGCAGAGGGAGCCCGAGTTTATTAACAAATCCCGATCCCGGAGATAGCTGCTATCAAGGTGGTACCAAACCCCGGGCAGGACTCTGGCTGCTGCAGGAAGGCAGCAGAAGGAATAGGGTTCTGGCAGTGATGTGGAAAACAGGGCTGTGTTTTCAACCAGGGAAGCAAGCGAATGGTTAGCCAAGAGGCCCTGCAAGGAGCTCTGCTCCTGGGACACTGCGACCATGTCAAGAGATGGATGGCCTGCAGCAGCCAGCAGACATGTTCACTGTGTGGGGAAAACATTTTGCATCAACACATGCAGCAGATCCACACCATGATGGATGAACTGAGTTTTATTTACTTAGAGGCTACCTCAAGGCAGCCAGTAACCTGTGCACCTGCACTTGTACTGGGCTGGCCAGTTTTAATCCTGTTGTATGGACAGTTCTCCCGACAGTGTTCAAAGCCATCGATCCCTGTGGTGCTAAATCCACAGCTGTTTGGCACCTTGTGCCTGAGTCTGATCCCATTTGGGCTGCATGGCAATGCTGTATAACCCTTCGAGCACAGGACAGTGGCCCTGAGCCACCTAGCATGAGCTTTTGCACTGGTTTCCCTTGGCTTTGGAGGCTCTATGTCAGTGCACAGAGAGTTTAGCTGAAGGAAGCAGGAGCAGTTTTAGTGAAGTGCCTTCTCAGAGCTCATGAGGACGCCCTAAGTTTTCTCTGCTGATAATGTGAGATGAAATGGTTCGCAGGGAGACAGATGATTCCTGGTCGTGTGTTCTTTTTTACAGCCAGCTGTTGCACTGATACCGTGGATGCATACATGGGTACAAGATTATCTGTGAGAAAAAAGGTTGTGTCATTGGGGTGCGGGAGGGTCACAGATAATTTTAGGCCAAATCCAAAAACCATTAATATCAATGCAAAGCCCCTCATTAGCCTGAGCAAGCACAGGGATTCTTGTTTTAGAAGCTGAGTAACAAACTGTGACATTTTAGGACGCAGGGATGGGAAGGCAAATGACTCAGGCTGCACTTTACAGAAAGCAGCAGGCAGATATTTTCCGAGGCAACTTTTAAAAGGAAGGTTAAATTTCTCCAAGATAAGGAGAGCTCCAGCTCGCTGGAATGCATCGCGACCCCCCCTCCCCACCTCATCCTACGATAACAGCTGTTGTGTTGGAAACCTAATGCTGATGAAAGAGTTAAAGGCTGGTTGATGGGCAATATCGGTGACACACCTCTGAATTGAGCATACTCCTGGAGTGAGACTGCGGACTGGTGTTACTCCATGAATAGAGGCCACTCCAAGGGAGTTTTTCCTTGAATAGAATGGGGTCAGGGAGCCGCTTTGGGGAACAATGGTTGCCACCGGCTAGCTGAATTTCTTACAATCACACACCATACCCCCTGATCAAATAGCTCCTTTGTCAGTCTGATATAAAAACATGTCATACAATGATGATCTGGAAGAATGACAAGAGCTGGCCTTTCAAAGAGATCAGAAGGGCTTGTTTTGCACAAAAAGAGCCCCCATCAGAGTCAAGACAGAAAAAAATGGAGAATAAAAGGGGGTGAATGGAAACAAACAGCAATAACAACAACAACAGAAAAGAGCGCAAGTTGGAAACTTAGGTCTGGCTTGTTTCACAGCATCCCATAGCCACAGCAGCGCAGCACGGTCGAGTTGAATCTCTTTCAGTATGGACATGGATGTCAGATTGCCCTGCCATTGGGTTCCCATTGTCATTCTGCACTGGGACAGAAGAAATTGCTGGATGGGAAAAGGTCACTTGGCCCAACGAATCATCTCCCTGCCCCCCCCAAAATGTCTCAGAACCATCTCTCTCCTTTCTCACTGTAGTTCACTCCTCTGCCTTTTTAATGCAATGTTCATCTGCTGTCTTTATGCTCCTGTACGAAGTTCAGATTGCTCAGAAGGCTATTCTTGTCCATCTGTTCGTGTGAGCTGGAAAATGTCTTTATTCTCCCCTAGTACCTTGTTAACGTTTATGTTTTTTTTTCTTGAAGTGTGTACCCTGTTTTCAGCCCTCTTTCCAGGATTTTCAGGGGCATAATTGAGATTCTGGATGGAGAGAAAGTTTTTTCCCAAAGAGTGTATTAAAATGTGCAGGGAAGTGGATCCCTCTCTGCTACTTGCAAGGGAGCCGCATTCCTACAGTATCTGTCACAGGAGTCCCAAGAGATGGCATTTACACACAATCATTACAATTATTTGCAAGCCAGAAAAGCTCAGCAGACATGGAAGTGGACAGCTAAAGCTGCCAGGCACCTAAAATATTTGAAAAACTTATATTTAGATTTTAATCTGATATTATAGAAACAGAACAGTCAGAAGAAATCATTGCATGTAATGACTGAGGTCTTGAGAAACTGCTCCTGAAAATACATCACAATAACAACACACCAAAGCTTTGCCCCATGTTGAAGTTCTCTTTATTTATTTTTTTTAACCACAGCATTTTCTCTAAAGAGAAACAAAAGCCAAAAACCATTGCTAATGCTTCCAGGAGTTTGTATGATTAAGCACACTAACTGGGAGGTACCTTGCAGAAAGGATAACTTCATGCACCTTTTTTTTATCTCCAAGACAATTATCTATTATCATGTAGGATTTCTTCATTGTACAGTGTTCCTTGCCCCTTTCTGCAATTTGGTACAGAATTGTTATGCTCCTATGCATGTTAACTCAGCATATGTTCATTTTTAAGAAAAACACTGTGTAAACTCAATTTACAGAATACATTGTTTATTAAATACAGAGAATATTTATAAGCACACACACAACGCTGACATGTGTAAACAAAGTAGAAAGGATGCTGACCTGAATGGCTTAGCTCATAATTTACCACCTCTTCTCCTGAATAAAGGTCTGAAAAGCCAGCTGAAAATAACTAGGCCACATTCTGGGTGCAGGGAAAATTAGGATAGAGGTTGCAAATTCTGGACAGGTTAATTTCAAGACTTTTACTACCAGTGTATTTGAGGTGGTAGAGGAAATACAGGACACACTGTGCAGTGCTGTTTGGGAATTAATTTGGAATTGTAGTATTAAAATTTGCACCACAGCAAAATAGTGCAGAAGGTAGGTGAGACACAGCACATGCAGTGTTAGGAGTCAGAAACTAGACACTGGAAAAAGTATTTAGGCACATAAACAAAATATTTTCAATGGTCTTAAGCACCCAACAGTTCTGCTTGATTTTCAGAGCTAGTGACGGACAGACAAACAACTTCTGAGTTTGTCTGTCTGAAAGGCAAGTTTTAGTGTTTGTATTTACGGTTGCTCCAGCCTCCAGCTGGAAACCAGAGGTAGCAAAGAAGGTGACAATTCAAAGGTGACAGTTCTCAAATGGGACGTACCTGCCCTGGGAGCGGCTGTTGACCTGAACTGAACTGAACACCTGCTAAGTGGTGAACGGGTTTCTGCAGTACTGGTTTTGATCTAGCTGCCATTAAAGCATACCACGAGCTCATCATCTTGTGATTAAGTGGGGCTACGTGAGAAGAAACCCTTGGCATGCTATTATCTGCTGGCTGGACTTTACAAGTCCAGTTTTGCTGGGAAAGTGTTATGCATGTCCTAAAGGACAGGGGCTCTGGTCCACTGGGTGTGATATCCACTTGGTGATAACCTGCAACTCCACAGCACCTTTATTTTTCTTACTTAAACTATTTTGAAATTGTGTTTTGGCTTTCGCTGGACATTTCTGTTTTGTGGTTTGCCTTGGCTGCTGGGTTTCCTTTATTATGGAAGTTCTGGATGGATGGATAATTTTTGTGTTTTCTTTTGGTGACACCCTGTTTCATTATAAAGCAGCATAATTCTGTTAAACACAGTGAAAACTCTTGTTTATAGCACCCTCACATCTGGTCCTGAGACCCTGGACAACTCTGGGAAAGAAAAAAATACGTTAAGGGAACACTCACTGTGGAATTAACTGTTCCAAAGATTGGAAGGCATAAGAGCCAGCTTGCACACACATCTTAATTTTATCCCTTTGTCAACAGGTTGTACAATCAAAATTTAAGTGACACTTCTGTCTTCTTTGGGCTGCTGGCTCTGCTGTGCTGAATCTCACCTGTTCAAGTTTCCAGCAAACCTTCTTGCATTCTCCTCTGGTTCTTACCCTGCAGTTATAACCTCAGTATTGGGAGCAAGCCTGGAAAATTTCAGAATGAAAACTGAAACCTTCCAAAAGGTAGGAGCAAATAAAAAACAGAGGATATTAATATAGCAACAGCTGGACTTCAGCTTTAATAACATATATTTTTTTCGAGCACGTAGCAATTCAGATCAGACAGAGGTATTTCTGTGTGCTCCTGTTAAATTAGGCCTCTTGCCAATAACACAGTGAGAGGCTGGTACACTCTATTAAAATATTAATTACCAAGCCCCTTTCTTTTGATGGGTCTACTAAAGATACTTCAAATGGATATGTGAGAATTGATCAAAGATTCTGCAGGTTGTTGCCACTGCTCACTGGGCATTTCAAACCAAAGGAGAACCTGACTCCCATGAAAAAGATACTGTGTTTTTACAAGCAATAAAAAAACACTGGTCACTTGATTGCTATGGGGATGGATATAACTAAACCGGGCTTTCTTAAGGCAGAGAGCACGATCTAAGAGAAACAAAAAAAGACATGGGAGAGGGAGGGAAAGAGCGAGCAAGAGAGAGCTGAATTGATTTCAGTCTGTTCAGGTCTAGCTGGAAAACACAATGCAGTGAAACGGTCCCTTAGTCGGCAAGCTTCTTTTCCTAGGTTTTTCCCATGGTTTGAAGTGGAGAGGGAGGGATGGTATTAGAAAAAGTGTGTATGTGAGAGAGAGAGAGAGAAGGCTGTAGGAAAGGCAGAGAGATGAGAGACATCGTTTGGAAGGGTGTAAAACAGTCCTTTCCTTCTGAGGAGTGGAAAACTTTGATGTCCACGTCTCTGGTTTTAAAGTGGCAGTGTCAGGTTCAGGCTGAAAGGTCCTGATATTTGAATCTTTGTGCTTGTGCTCGGGACTCTGCCTGTGCACACACCTGCACATCCAAACACCTGCCAGGGCATCCACACAGAAAATAGACCCTACACTTCAGAGGGGCAACAGAAAATAAGCAAGGAGATGGCTTCACTGGTTCCTTGTGCAGAAATCCATACTGGGAAAAAAAAAAAAAAAAGGCACATTTGTATGTGTGTGCATGGAAAAAGACACAACCAAAAGGGGAAAAGTGCTGTGGGCTTTACCTGCCTCAGAAAGCTGTTTTCTTCCTGGCATTACTAATGCAGTTATTAGGCTCAGAGTGTGTTAAAGGCTCACAATGGCTAAACAGATGAAGAAGCACAATTACAGGTGAGGAGAATAATCTGTGAGAAGCACTGTGATTTGTCATACTGGTAAATTCAGTTTCAAGAGTCACAACCTATGTCTGTTAATCAGAAGGCTTTCTCCTCTGCAGGGACATGGACATCTTGCCCAGCCTAGGTGTTTTGTCCTTGAGGTGCATTTCAATATATTGAAACTAATAATTCGGGCATACTAAAAATGGGAAATGCACCGCAAACTGGAGGAAAAGAAAAAGGATAGGACAAAATTTAGCACTTGTGGCAGTCAAGTGAATTCTGATAAAAGTTCTGATAAGAGTTGATCCAGTGTGCAAGTTTCTCTTTCTCCTTTTCCAAGAGCAGGAAGGATTGTGCTCATGGTGGAGCTGAGAGTGCTCATGCTCTGCTGGGTTGCAAGCTAATCTCACTGGAATCTGCACCCAAAAACTGCACCACGTGCTAACAGGCTGCAAAACCAGAAAGGTTATTTGAGAATTGTGCAGTTTCAGATCCAGCCCATGATAGATGTAACTGTTACTGTGATGGCTTGGAACTGTGAGGTCTCTGTTTCAAGCCAGAAAAGAAGCATATGTGCATAGGGTGGCTTGTGGGTCCTGATGGGAGACAGACAATGGATCAATCTATGTTCAATTGACAGACCTCCTTTACTGGAGGGGGAGATTTTGACTTGAATCCCTGGAATGTCGGCATTTTTCTTCCCAATACTCAATTTTCAGTTTAAATAGATAGAGTGAAAAGCCTATTTTCATGGCAGGTGGGCTAGAGAAGGGAGGTTTTAATGACTCTTTATTCTTGGATTTATAATCTGACACGCTGTATGCACATGTGTTTGTTACAAAACTGTGTGAGGTGCCCACCACCCAACCATGCATTGTCCAACAGATGTTAAAGCCATCAAGTGTGTTTGCTTCCAGTTCCAAAGGAAAACATTCTCTATTTTGGGACCTGGGATTTTTTTTTTAACTGATCTAAACAAACAAATAAAAATAGTCTTGGAGAGTGGGGCCGTACATGATTATAAGAAACTGTGTAAATGAGGATCTAAGGCCTGTTCCCTGACCCATAAACTGGGTTAGTAATCAGCGGTTCCTGCAGTTTGTTATTGTCGTGACAAACCCCGAGGTTAGGCTGCGAACTATTTAAAAATCACGTGTACTACCAATACAGAGTATCTAAACACACACTCACTGCAGTGACAAAGCATTCATTGCCCCTTATAACAATACCTGAGAGGCTCAGCCACAGCAGAGGTCATGTCATGTGAGGTACTGTAGGAGCACAGAAAGGCCAGTGCTTTCCCCAAGGTGGGTACAGCTGAAGACCCTAAATCTATCATGAATCTGTGTGGTGGGACTGTGCACAAATGTGGTGCTTTGCTGCAGGACTAGGGCATACTGTGTGTGGACAGCAGGATACTGTCCTTGATTTTTTTTTTATATAAGTGTGCTTAATTTGTAAGAGGAGAGAGGGTAAAACCTGCCTTATGGGTTGGCATAAGCTGAACTGAATAGAAAGAAAGGCTGTTTCTAGCACCAGCCAGATTCCTGTTGCTGCATTGTAAGTCTCTTAACTTCAAATTAATGAATTCTGTGTTTCAGTAATAAGAAATAGAATTAACCAGCAAGAAATAAAAAAATGTCAGCTTCCTGATTGGGAAATCCTACTGTGCAAGAAAGGACAAATAGTGAAATGTTTCCTCTGACTGTAGCAAAAGAGAGAAGTAAACCTAGGACTCAAAAGGATTTTGCATATTTGTAGTTGCTGCAGGTAATTAGGCTCTATCTTGGTTGCCTGGCCAAGGCAGACCCAAAATTATTTGTAGGATTAGGTTTGCTCACTTTTCTTAAACAAATTATGACCTTGTAAGTGATATGAGAGCAGTGAATCCTCCAAGAGCAATGAACCCCTCTGTACCCATGGGCACAGGATGAGTCAGGGCGCTATCAGACCTGCTCAGGGCAGGTGAGGAGCTGCACAATGTAGCCATGTAGGAAGAAGGAAAATGCAGGATAAAATAGTATCACAGTTACTGCTACACCAAAGGTATTTATATTGCTTTATAAATACTCCAAAAAGTTTTGGAACTACCTGTGGAATTAATAAAAACGGAGCTGAGAATCCCTAGAAACAACTTTGTATGTCTTGATCTCACTCCCAAAAAAGCCAGTGGTATTTGAATGTTTAGTTCCTCAGGTTTTAAGTACGAAAGGAAAAAGCCCCTAAAATATCTTCATAGGTAGCCCCTATAAAAGAACAAGATTCAAAAGCATTCCTTCAGGAGATCAAGGACCGTCCAGCCTTTGAAGCCCGGAGGATTGGGAAATTTAAAGATCTTTGTGGCAATCATATTGTGCCATTAGAAATCTACCATTTGGAATTGTAAAGCGTTTAAAAGGAATGATTCCAAATTCCACAGCTGTCTGGTGAATGACAACTTGATGTGGCCTGGGGGGGAGGAAGAAGGTCATTGTTGGGAAAACAGTTAAAATGAACATTTTCTGAACAGATGCCTTAGATAATACTTTGATAAATGAGGTTTAAAACAAATAAAATATTCCCAGTGACTTCCTGGGAAAAACAGATTAGTAAAACAAACAAACAAAACTCAAAATGCAAAGATAAGAAATAGCTATATGGCTTCTACTTAGCAAATAATAGAGTACTGTTCAAAATAAAATGCACAATAAACAGAGTCTGAACCACCAAGATGAGACAATTTTGCTGGCTATGAGAGGTGATATATTTTTTTTATTGCACTGCAGTTTTTGCCAAGCAAGAAAGATTCTGGAAGGCTCTGTTCATTTTGATACACTGAAATATCTGAGAATCCCTTTTTATTGCCTTTTTCCCCCAAACCATCCAAACTGCTCAGCTGCTTGATCAAAATACAAAAGCATTGCATGTGCCTAGCAAGTGGATAATGAAAGTGATCCCCTCAGTTTAGTATCTTTGTCAGCAGAGTGTAGTGAGAAAAGTAAACAAACAGCATCACTGACGACAAACTGATTTATGGAATTGTTTGTTATCATAATTTTCAGCATGATCATGACTAAAGGTCCCAATCCTGTGGCTGTTAAGAACATTGTAGGGATGGCTGCTAGCCGTGTGCCCTTAGTACTCATCAAAAGCTCCTCGTGGATGGGGTTTGGAATAGGGTTTGTTGAGAATATTTTTAAGGGAAGATTTTTAACCTCCCTTTAACAGAACCCATATGAAACAGCTTCTAATCCTGGTTTAGTCTGGCAAATATTTTATCGGTAAAACCAAATCAATATGTATAATTTGTGAGAAAATTTAAAAGCAGAAAATTTGCCCCCAAATTCAGCATAACCTTTTAATTTTATCCTCTTTAATCCTTTGATAATTTTTGTGCTTCTCCTACAGAAAAGCAATTTTGCTAATCACCTTTGTGCCAATCCCTGCATTCCTGACAATAGCGTGAACAGCTTCCATCAAAGTCTTTGATGTGGGAAAGACACACACACACACATATAATCTGAAAACAATTCAGCTCCTTGGTTCTCAATGGTGAGCACTCTGCTTTAATAGAGTGCAAGTTCTGTGGAGGTTTCTAATCCTTTCTGCCAAACAGAAGAGACACAGTCAGGTAGCACACCTTATTCAGAAGTTAAAATAACATGTTACTTGCTCTTAGAGAAAATCAAAACAACTCAAGATCAAAAACAGATTCCGCCAACCCTAACGGGATAGACTTTCTACTCAGATAACTCTTGATCTAAGTGTGTAACAAGTAACCTGCTTTAATCCCTCAAAGCGATGGTGTTACAGATAAGTACTGTAGTAGCAGAGGAGTTGTCTTAAGTTTCAGAAATACACAAAAGCATTGGTTGGAAGGAAAAACAAAACAAAGAGCTGTCCACATGAATGTGTCTTTAGCTGGAAAGGTGTATTTGAGGGCACCGCAAATAATAAAACCCCTTGAAGACAGAAAAAAAAATGACAAGCAGGTATTCAAATGGTGTTTCTCCAAGCTGGATTTCATTGACTTATGCTGTTAAAGCTTTGCAGATATAAGCCCCCTGCTTTTTAGTTTACAAACCCTGCAAGCCATGATGTTAGAATGGCCTGCTACTTCAGCACAGAACCCTACCCCCTCTTCTAGAGGTTCAGAGTGGTCATGAGCCATGAAAAGGACTGGGATCTTTGTAGGATTTGGGAAAGATACATTATTGTGCTTACAGTGCAGTGAGTACCTGCTTTGAGTTCTTTGTCAGAGCGTGAATAATGAAGTGGAAATAATCATGCTATACATACAGTTTTATGAATGGTTCAGGACCCTCCTTGGTTCTTGCTCCTGCAGACATTTATATAAGCACTTACTTTGGCATTATTGCAAGGACTTAAGGCCATGGGGTTCTTAGTCTGCAATGCACAACTTTGACAGCTCAGCAACAGGCAGTATCCAAAACCATGCCTGAGAAATTGTGTGCAAGGGTATGCAGTTGCTGGTATGTCTCTCTTAGAAAAGAACCCAGAGAAAGTAATGGATGACATTTACATTTTGGGCAAAAAATAACTATTGTTACTACGTTGTAAGACAATTATCCATACTTGAAAACAATGCCATATTTAAGAGCAATGTATTGTAATTTTTTTCTTCACACTGCTCTGTGTCCCCTGCTTGGAACATAGTTGACCTTCTCCAAGATTACTGCATGTAAACACCTTTCATCTTAACCAAATATTTCAGTGTTTCACCTTGGGTTACAAATTGGAGGGCACTAAGGCCCCCCTTCTTCAGGTGCACTTGTCCATACCTTGGAATCCCAGAGGGTCATACTGCACGTGTTACTTTGCACCCAGGCTCCTTCTGGTCTGCCCCAAGTAGTTTTCCTTGGTAAAGCAGCTCAGAACAGGCTGGAGACTGTCCACTGGAATTTGGGTGCCACACAGTGCAGGGAGACACACACAGTGCACATGCTGCCTCTGTAGAGTAAGAGAGCCTAAGACTAGAAGAGACCCCTTGGACTGTCTGAGTGATAAACTGAGTTAGGACTCTCCAGGTCCATTCCTGGTTAAGTTTTAGCAGTTGTGGTCAAGTCCATCTCTTTCTCTCTAAGGAAAAAAACCTGAAACCAAACCCAACTGGTATTGCTTTTTATAAATCCAGTAATGGTGAATCTACCATAAATCTTGGTAAGCTGTTTCAACAGTTGATTTTGTTCGCTACAAAGGGAACACTTTATTCATTAATTTGTTTCCCATCACCTTCTGTGAAGAGATCTTATCTCTTTGTTAAACAGAAGATCCAGGTTTTTCTTCCTGTTTCAGTGCTCATAAGGTATGATCACCTCACACCTTCTCTTTAGAAAGCTAAAACAGATTGAGCTCTTTGGGTTTTAGTACAAAACATGTTTGACAGTCCTGTAATCATTCTTTACTATCCTTCTTTGAAACCCGTTTAGTTTTTAAACATCCTTCTTGAAGTGTTGTCTGGACAAATTATTTCCAAAACAGTCACAACAGAGTCAAAACCAGAGGTAAAAGAACTCCCAGCTTTTTTTTTTCCCAGGACAGCACTAGCCCTTTGGTCACAGCACTGCAGAAGGAGCTCACGTTCAGCTGATTACTCATCTTAATGAAGTCTTTACGGAATTGCAGCTTTGCAGGATAGAGTTACATCCTTTCAGTGTGACCTACATTCTTTGTTCCTAGATGTGAGACTTTACATTTGGCTTGATTGAAATACATATGATGTGATTATGCCTAAACTTAACTTAGGGCTATGCAGCCATAAGCATCCTTTGCCTCTTGCCCCATGCTTTGTGCCTCCTACAAAGCTTTGCTAAGACGGATTTCAGATTTTTTCACATTGTTAGTAAAAATATTTAATAGTGTACAGTGCATAAGCATTCTCTGTGGGATCCTACAAGACCAACTTGATGATAATTATATATTTACAATAACAATTTAAGACAGAGAAGTCACTCAGCTTTTAATAATTTTAATGTTTCAGACAATATTGCAGTCAGTTACAAAAAGAACCAAGTTTCATATCACCAGAATTATATACTGCATTCACACAAAGTTCCCATAATCTTAAGAAAAATTTGTTGTATTACCTCCCATTCAGCTGGCTACCTAAGTCCTGAAGTAGATGTGCTGTTATTTCACCTCAGCTCAAACTCAGGTTGAGAAATTTTTAATTACTTCAGACGTCACGCCTTAACAATGCTGGTAAAAGAATCTGCTGCCTTCTGAAACTTCCCTGACTTCCAGGGTATATTAAAACTCAGAGTAAATGGACCAGAGAGCTCCTTATCTGGCAGTTTTGAACCTCTAAAATATATACAGCTTCCAGATCTGGTGATTTATTCATAGGAGTATTTGGGAGTTTGCGATTAGAAAGACAAGATGACCTGGAATAGGATGCAAGTACTGTCAAATGGCCTGTATGCTATGCTAACCTCATTATATGCTGAAATTTATTATCCTACTCCACCCTGCAAAATGAGATGTAGATCGTGGTGGCTAAGTGATACCTGTTCAAAGCATTCTAGGCAGATGATGAACTTCTTATAATTTATCTATTTTTTTTTTATTCTGAGGAAGAAATTTCTCCAGCATTTCAGGCTTCTGTAGAGTGGAAAGTACTATTAGAGAGAATAACAAAAAACTAGACTCATATTTTCCTGTTCCACTGTCTGTGGAGAGTTACTTTGCCATTTTGGACCAGAATCCTTCCGCGTTGTCAGTACTCCAGGCTCCTGTGGATGGCAACAATGACTCAGTTATTATGAACTGTTCTTCTGAGGTGGTGCGCTTGTGTATGTGTACATATGTGTGAACTGTGAGCACTTCTCAGACCCCACTCTGTGGAGCTCTGGAGGGGGAAATGGACTGCAAGGAAGGGTGCTGGTGAAAAGCCAGCCCTAAATCCATCGTAGCAAGGCCTACTCTTACGTGGGGAAGACCCTTCCTTTTATGTGTCACAGGAATCTGGGAGTGTTGAAAACTGCTGTGCAGCACCAGATGACCCCTGCTGTCACTTCGCGGGTGACAGGCGCTCCTGACCCTGGTCAAGGATAATTAATGAGCATTAATCACCTTGCTGTTCACCTTCCTTTGCAGGGCTGCAGTACCTAGCTGGTGTTGCTCCAGGTGGTGAGGCAGATGTTCTGGTTACCTGGGATCAGCATCCCCACCATTAATTGTTCACGTTATTAACGAATACTCGGATCAGGTGACGTTGCTAATCCCAGATCGGAAATACAGACCCGTGAGCCGGTCGTGGCGTGGCGAGGGGGTGTGGGGGAGGGCAAGTGGCACAGGGGGAGTCCCAGCGGCTCCCGTTAATGAATTAATCCGCTAACGAGGGTGGGCTCGGCGGCCCGTGCCCCCTCCGGTCCCGGCAGCCGCCTCCTCCCCCGGAGGGGGCAGTGACAGGCAGCGGCTCCTGCCCCATGTGACTGGGGAGCGGCTGCCCCGTCCATGGCTTGGCCTCCCCCGGGCAGCAGCAGCTCCGGCTCCCGGGGAGGAGGGGCGGGAGCTGCTGCTCCATGGGGAGGAAGGGCAGCCCCCGATCCCCCCAGGCGGAGGGGGGATCCCGGGCCGCCTCCCCCCCCTCCCCGCTCTGGGCCTTACCTGAGGAGCTGCTGCTCCTCATCTGCTCCTACCTGGACGCGCAGGCCTTGGGCCGCCTGGCCCAGGTCTGCCGCCGCCTGCGCTTCCTCAGCAGCCGCGATCTCCTCTGGAGGCGCATAGCCCGCGGCTGCCTCAACTCCGGCTTCACCCAGCTCGGCACCGACNCGCTCCTGGCGCGGCCGCCGCTGGGCCGCGAGGGGCGGGGGACGCGGGGCCATTCCCGAAGCGCGGTTGCGCCGCCCTTTCCCTGCGCCAGGAGGGGCGGCGAGGGCACAGGAAGGGCCTCCCTGGGAGGGAGCGGCCGATGGCGCACCCCAGGGTGGCGGGGCCCAGCCCCGACGCTGCCCAGAGGGGCTGGGGGAGGCGCCTCTTGTGCCCGCGGGGGAGCGGGCGAGGGTGGCGAGGGCTTCGCGGGATCTCTCACTGACTGTCAGGCCCAGCGGGAGTGCTGGAGCGTGAGGCCCTCTCCACATCTGGAGAACTGCGACCAGTTCTGGCCCCCTCAGTACAAGAAAGACAAACAGCTATGGGTGAGGGTCCGGCGGAGGCCATGAAGAATGGTAAGGGGTGTGGAACATCTTCCCTGAAGGGAGAGACTGTGGGAGCCAGGCCTGTTCAGTCTAGACATGACTGAGAAGGATCTCATCAGTGCATATAAATATCTCAAAGGCAGGTGCCAACAACAGGATGAGCAGTAATGTCCATAAACTAAAACAAACGAAAGGTCACCTCGGTGTGAGGAAGAACTTTATGCTGAGGGTGGCAAAGCACTGGAATGGGCTGCCAAGGGAGGGCATGGAGTCCCCCTCTGGAGACATTCAAAATGCACCTGGGCTCGTGGCTGTGTAACCTGCTCTAGGTCATCCTGCCTTGGCAGGAGGTTGGACTAGATTATATCCAGAGGTCTTTTCCAACTCTGATAATTCTGTGATTTTGTGATGTTCTTGGTCCCCAGACCCCTCCAAACACTGAGGCTTGGGGGCTTCAGGCTAGGGGAGGCTGGAGCCCAAGGAGACGGACAGAGCTGCTGTGTGCAGCTGGGGTGGATCCTATATACCCACATGCCCTCCTCACTTCTGAGCAGTGATCCCTACCATGGTCTTGAAAACACCTCAGAGAAGAAGCTGCAAGGGAACAAAGCCTGGCACAGCATCTTGGGAAAAGGCTGGAGAGTGGGCTTAGTGCATTCTTAGGTGAAAGAGCTTTTGTGGGCTCCCAGGAACAAGTGTCTTAGGTTCTCACGGAGTAGCTTGCTGGTATAAATGGTGATGGCTGGCACAGAGGAAGTGGCTCCTGAACTTTTCATGGCTTCTGGGTTTTGAAGTTTTTTGAGTAGGAATTGTTTGAGTTTTTTTTTTCCTGAGGTCTTTATCTTTCCCCCAGTTCAACAATGCAACATAGGTTAGGAATAGGATCAAGGCCTCTAGACTTTGCAGTGTGTATGACACCAGCATCTTTCTAGATAAGTTCCTTTGAGGCTTGGGCCTTGGCAGTGCTTCGTGAGGATCCAGAGTTTGCCTTTCCTCTCTCAAATTTGTCTGTGTACCAAACGTCACTTGGTACAGTGTGGGTTTTCCTTCCTCATTTAAGGATCCCAAGAGAAGTTTGTGTTCTTAGGATCTACAAATCCCTTCCTATGGCTTCTCTTTAGCTGCCAGCATGGATCTTGTTTGTTATTGAGTGACTCAGTGTTGTTTCCATAAACACTGTGGTGACATGACTTAAAAGAAGGAGTGGCAGGTTTTGACCCCTATTTTGCTGTCTGATGTTGCTGTATCATCAATGAAAAGACTTTAGAGAAACACTTCTGACTTCTGCAGGCAGGAGCAGAAATTTGGTGGTAGTGAAAAATCCTGGTGCTAGATTTTCAGGGCAGCACTCAACCTGCTCAGTGTTCACAGTTTAGAAGTTAAGCACAGTTCCCTTGGAAGTCATCAGGAATAAGCACTGTGGAATGGCTGTGCTTTGGACTCTTGTCTACTGTGATATATGATTTTGTCTCCTGAGGAAATGAAGTTCTGTATTTTTCATTAAGAATAAGGTGATACTCTGCTCCTTCAGTTGCAGGAGGGATCAGGTGTACAGCAGAGCAGGCGCAGTGTGTGTAGGGACCACCACTTCCCCCTGCGGAGGAATGCAGGTCTATAAACAGCTACAGAAGAGATTTGCTAGGTCAGAGGGTTTCAGAGAAGGGAAGGCTGCCTGAGTATCATGAGCTCACAGGGATTTCAGTGCTGTTAGATTTGCTATGAACAGGGCTTTTTTTTAGTAATTCTAGGATGTACTTTTGTGCTGTGTCCTATTTTCAAGTTTTCCTCAAACAGCTCCGGTACTGAGAGCTGCTTTTAGCATTGGTCAGCACTTCTCTGGTCCTGGGGAGTTCAATCATGGGTAATACACCAAGTTACATTACAAGTGGTTATGAAGAAACCTTGAGATACATCTGAGGATGATTCCTTTAATTACTTTTAACTTCATTAGACTCAGACAGTGTCCAGTTCCTTGAAAAGGCATACCAAATCCTGTGGAGAATACCTGAAAAACAAACACTTGTTTTCCCTGGGTGGAGATCCAGCATCTGGGAACAGTTGCAGAAGTTTTACTCCAGCAGGGTAGACAGTTTGGCAACAGATAAAAGGCAAGGACATATTGCAGAATTAGGAGATCTGGATATCTGGACATCTGCAGGAGAACCAGTGTGGCTGCATGTGTTGAGTTGTACAGCTGTAAATTTTGTACGTAACTGAAGAGGAGTTTAATAGTCTCTGTGGCAGCTTGAGGGTTTTAACTGGCCATGTCTCTTCTGCTCATGCAGGTCTCCAAGAGCAATCTCCCAGATTGCTGCTCTTGCAATTGAGGGAGTAAGATTGCAGAGAGATACTGTATTTTATTTGAGTAATCAGTACTAGTTGGGGAGGGAGTTTAGGCAAGCTTCTGGGCACACCATCCTTCTTAACCTGGTAGATTGCTCATTGAAAGTTAAATTTGAGCTGAGTAGGTATTTAAGCTAAAATACTACTGTGTAAATAGGATGGTGATGAAGATGATGGATAGCTGGACCTTCTTGATAGCTGTGCTTTCTTAGTGATAGGGAATAACTCTTGAGTTTGTCAAGCTTGGCTTTGACTCACTCAGGAGCTGAAGCTTCTGTTGCACATTCTGGCTAATGTTGCATGAGGTGAACACTAGTTTTTTTTTTTACTTTTGAGAGGTTTTTGTGCAATACTGTGTGCAACTGGGAAAGCAAAAGCTGGAACCGTTTATGGTTAATATACTTAATGAAATAACATGCATGGTTCTCACATTAGATTTTAAACTGATGGTCCCTGGGAGGCTGGCATAAGTTAAAAACTAGTCTAGGGAGTATTTACAGTTTAAAAGAAAAATCCATCTCAGAATAGTTTGATCATTTCTGCTGTTAAGTGGCTTTTGATAAGCCATCTGTTAATGCTTTGTAAATAGCAATAAATTTGAGCCTAAAGGAGATAGCTGTGAAACTTAACTCCTGCCCCCACTTACCCATTTTTAAAAAGGTGATTAACTTGAAAATGACACTATTTCTTTAAAATGTTGTTTCTGTGGGGTATATCTTCAGATAATTGTAACAACAAGGATCAGAAGGAACAAGCTTTATCTTGTATGTGAAAAAACTGTTTGCACAGTCAGCTTGCTTATAAAACTTCTTTATGCCAAAATAGGGAAGAGGTAAGACTGATAAGAAACTGGTTGCAAAGCCCTAGCTGTTAGCAGCATGGAGAAGAAAAATAGTAGTATATGTAAAAAAAAAATTATCTAATTTTTAAACTTGTCATTCTGGCTACATACTTGTAAAAATTGCCAGCTGTGGTTATCTCTGGACAAACACTTGCACTTAAGCGATATTAAATTAAGTTGCTAATGCTGTCAGAGGAAGATGTGGACTTAAGCCCAGACACTAGCTGTTACACTGAAAGGCATATTTGCAACATTGACAATCTCTCATATTTTCCCTTTCTGGTAGATTGAGCCAAATGGGAGTCACAGATGTAAGCCAAGTTAAATACTTAAGGCATGGACTCAGTTGTGCACTTGCAGGAGAAGAAAGAAGTTTGCTTTGAGGGATGTATCTGTACACTTTATTCCTTTGGCGGGGGGAATCACGAGGTTCACATCCACCTGAGCCACTGTATGTTAGGGATGGTAGAGGCTGACCTGGAAGAGTTCTTAAAGCACATTCTCAGTGTTAAAGATGTGCTGTTTCTTGTTGAATCAGCAGTAACTAAATGTTCAGTAGAATATGGTCTCATTGTTACAGAAGTACAGAGTGGCTTTAGATGGACGTGCTTCTCGGCCTCTGAACTGTGAGCCTCTCCAAATCAGGTTGTCACTTTTTCTGTATAGACAAGTTAATTTTATGTATAGGCCTGTACTGCTACAAGACCTTATCATGAGGGTGGTAAAAAGAGAGTCTCTATGCTAAGATTTTCGCTTTACTCGGTCACAGGCACAGCTGAAGTAAAATTTGAGCCATGTCTTCACGACTTAAGGTGAAAGGAGAATTTTTCATTTCAAAAATGCATGGCACCATATCACAGAAAAGTTAAGGCTTAAGAACACTTTCTGCAGCTAAACTGTAGCTGAGTAGTAACACAAACCCTTTGGGGGTTTTAGTGATATTACAGTTGTGTCTTGTAGTCTGTGTCTGTTTTGCCAGCTGTTGTACAGGCCCAGCAAGAGCAGTCTCTGCCCTGACGAGCTTGCTGCCTAAATAGCCAGGGTAAACAAGGGCTGAAGGGGAAGGAGAGGCAGGGAGATGTCAACCAAGCTGCCCTCTGTGCAGCAGGTCAGTGTCAGAGCCAGGAATAGCTGAGGGTGCTTTAAGCCTTTATCCAAGGCCTGCTTGCTGGACCACCTTGGACTGGAGAAATCGGAGAGGCAAAGAGCTCATTGTAAGGTGATTCTTTATTTAAGGCATGGAAGAAAGGAATAAAGTTGCAGCTGGGCTAAACTTATTTCCTCTTTGTTACAAAGGAATTTTAGAGGGCAGGTTAAAAGTTGGAACCTGAATAGCTTGACAATTTGCTCTTTGTAATGTATTAATAGATGTCAAAATATAGAAATGTTCCACTGCATGTTTTCTCTTTCCCTGTCTCCTGTTCTGCCTTGCCCACTAGGATCATGGTATATTCTCCAGTTCAGAGAAGCAGATTCATTAATGGACAGATTTATCATCTATGAGCATTTAAGAGCTTGTGTAAACATTTTGGTGAGTTAATAAAAGCTGTGTTTTCTCTAGATCTTGGAAAAATGTATACACCTACAGGAGCAGGAAATGGCCAATCTGTGCAAGTCAAATCCAAATCCAAACTACAGCAATCATTGGAGACCTCAGCCTTCATCACTGGAGGGGGAGGGAGTGTGAGTGCTTGTAAAGCTGCTTCAGTTTCCTTCATCTTTTAAAACTTGTTTTGAAAACAAATTTTCATTACTTTAACACAGAAATGAAGAAGGCAATGAACAGGTGCAGATGATGCAGAGGAGAATACTCTGGGGAGGATATTGCAGTAACAGAAAAAGGTTGGAAGAAGGAATGTAGCTGTTGCTTTGTGCTGGAAAAGTCAGTGGTTTTTATAAAGTGCTGTTACATTTATTCTTACTCTGTCTTAAAATGTTAGTGCTGAGCAGGACAGGTCTGCCAGGACAGCTCCACAACATTGAAACTGCTGCTTTTTCTGGGAATGTGAAGTTGTTTGTAAGAGTTCCTTGAGGCCTGCCTACCTTTCCCTTAAGATCTTCACAAGTTCAAAGAGGAGGAAGAATTTTGTGTAGTTCAGGGCTTAAAATATGTGTGCTTTGTTTGTTGCTGTTACCCCTGTTGGACCAGCTGTGGGTTATTTTATTCTATCCGAGTACTACCCCGACAATCTACTCTTTCAAATCAGAACACACATGACACCTTTTCAGCAGCTTCAGGTTTTCTCATAATCTTTCCAGGGCAGTGCATTTTTTGAAGAAGCCCAGATTTCATCTCCAAAAAGCCTATGCAACTCCCTGAGAGAGTCCAAATCCTGCCTGGATTTTCTGGCCAATATCCTATTGCAGTCACTTGTGAGGGAGAGGGTGTCTGATGGCAGAGTGGCCTGTCTCAGTCTTGGTGGTGGTGGTTTTTGGGGAAGTCTTTGT
Organism: Bombycilla garrulus; assembly: GCA_013400315.1. NCBI lineage: Eukaryota > Metazoa > Chordata > Aves > Passeriformes > Bombycillidae > Bombycilla > Bombycilla garrulus. The sequence continues at coordinate 662,815 of VXBU01011898.1, forward strand.
CAAAGTGTGTGTCCTTGCTGCGTGCGCAGAAATTTGTTTGCACCTCTGGATATTACGACAGCCTCTGCCTTCTTCATGAGGTGACTTGTTCATGAGAGCTGTTTGGTGGAGCAGCTGACAGCCTGCTAACATCTGAGATGGCATAGACACAGCAGAGGAAGGCAGGAAGGAACAGTGAGGAGCAGAGGCAGAGCACTCTTCCATCTCGGAGTTACTTGAACCCATGTCCTGTAGGGAGAGGGGAGCACAGAGGACAGGCTGAACATGGCGGAAAGCTAAATAAGGCTCGTGTGCTAAAGGAATTCAGTTGGAATTTTTGTCCTGGAAGAGACATTTTGAAAGCTAGCTGACTTGTGGAGGACAGCAACAGGGGCTCCTGACATAAATAGCTTTTCTGTCTCGGCTGGCTGTTGGTGGCCCATGCCTTGTAGCTTCACTGAGACCCTGCCACTCAACAGGTGTGTCCCGACTACACAAATAAGTGCAGTTGGTCCTTGTGTTAACCAGCCTTGCCACAGGGCCAAGGTTGATAGTGGGGCTTAGCCACTGTGACCTGTTTGTTCTCTGTATGACCCTTCCAGTCAGGCCTCAGGCAGGCTGGTGACAGCTTTTATGCAGACAGCAGATTTTGTCCGCAGGAGAAATTCAGTCTCAGCGGGTCTCTGCAGACTTGCATTTCCAGATGAGCTCTTCAGTACTTAAAATGTAGCAAAACATGAAGGACTTCAGTGGGTTAGGGTGCCCCATGCAGCTGGGAAAATACACAGTATGACATGTTGGTGTTATCTTCTGTAACACAGTCTATGTTGTTGCAGGCACCACTGTTTTGGCACATGCTGAAATTGTAGACAGCCAGCAGAAATCTCCCTGGGATGCAGTACAGCACAGGAGCTGTTGCAGAAATATCCTTTCTGGTGGCAAAGGACTTTGGCTGGGGAGGGGGATCATTGAAGGCAAGATCTGTTGGAGGTGAAGCTTTAGGAGGTGATGTGCCCCAGCTGAGTGATTCTCTCGTTGCTTTCTTTTGGGGCCCAGGCCAGCAGCTGCCTGGGTACCTGAGGTCACTTGGGTCAGTGGTGCTGTGTGGGGACAGTTCCAGTCTCTTACTTCAGCAGCTGGGAAGTGGGCTCCAGAAGGAATATTACATTTCTTTTGGTAACTCTGCCAAGAAAGAGAGGAAATTCATAATTTGAGCAAAATACTTTTAGATTTTTTTGTAGGGTGGGGAGAGGTAGGAAAGGGGAAATGAAAAAACCCTTTATAATGGGTTGCTTGGGATGACTTTTCTCTCAGAGCTCTCCCTCAGGCTGTAAGAAATGTTCACTTTCTCTTTCTTAATATAGCAAAGTCTTTGTAAAGGGAGCCTCCATCAGGAGTGCATACAATTGGAAACATGCATTGGCTCAGGTCATGAATTGCACTACGATTTGGGATCTTGATAGAGTGCTTTTTGTTGGTAATTAGATAATAACAAAGACAGCCTGGTATGTCCTGAGTAATGTAGCTTTATCAAATATTGATAATTGTGATGCCCTAGCATCACAGAGGTGTAAGGTGGTACATTCTAAAGGGCTTTAAGGACATTTTGCTTGAATTTCATTCTGTTTTCATAAGCAGCGTTCACTGCTTCCTTCATCCTATGTTTTCTGTCATCCTTTTAGGATGCTGGACTGTACCTCAGTTGCTTTCTGATGCAGGCCTGTGTAGGGCCTGTTAAAAATAGCAGTCTTTCCCATGCGAGCCAGCCTTCGGCAGTCTTGAAGTTCACTGTTGGGTGGCTTCTCTGGGAACACAAATGCCAAGATCTTGATTTCACGGAGTACTTAAGCACGTGCTGAATTTTAAACATGTGGCTTAGTATTTTTCTGGACTATATACTAAGAAAGATTAAGGTATTCATTGTCCAGTGGATAGTGTTCCCTTCATAGCATTTTATATAGCATTTGGCTTCAAAAGGTGGTTTAGTCTCCTGAATCTTTGGATGTTCAACGCAGTTGCTGAAGTAAGAGATACCTAGTTAAGTCAACCACTCAGTGCAGATATGTGATGTCTATTGATTGCCTCAGGTCATCATGGAAAAATTCTTACAATTTTGCAAGTGTAGAAATTGTGTTGATCCTGACTGAAACAAAATAGGCTGTTGTAGGGGAGAAAATGAACTTTTAATCAAATTGTTAATTTTATATGGTGATCCCCTTTATAACGTTCTAAGATTTCCGATTTGTTCTCATGCATGGCAGTGATCTCATCACATTTTTTTTGATGTATTCTGGGTATTGCTCTGGGGGGGGTGCTGTTGAGGAAGCAAATCAAATTACCAAATTGTATCTCAGCACTTGATTCCATAACTGGGCTTGATTTAACTTCTGATATAAGGGATCAAATGTCTCTGACCAACACTGCACTTCAGTCTTTGCTGCCCCATAAATGGCAAAGGGGAGGGATGTATCAGTCCAATTTCTACATCATCTTTTCCCATATGTTCTGTCCCTTTTCTTGCATCTATTTGAATAAGTAAAATGTTTGGGATATAAAAGGACATGTTTAAATTAGTTGGATCTGAGGAGGAAGGCTGGATGAATAATAGATCTATTTAAGAGTAAAACAACAAAAAAAAGACAAAACAACTCCATCGCCACCCTCCTTCCAAATCCCATCAGACCCCCCCCATACAGTCTACCCTCCCAACCTTCATCCCCTCCAGACAGGAACTGTTCATATGCAGGAAAGAACAAGGTGTCTGTTATAGCAGTATCTGCAATAGTGAACTGGGACTCTGGGCCAAACCAACGTGTGACTCTTCAGAAGAGTCTTTTTCTTCCAGTTTCAGCAGCAGGAGGGTCAAGGCCTGTTAGAAAAGGGACCAGCAGGGTAAGATGGAGGCTGCTTTTCTGACCTTGGAGTCACCTTTTTCAGAGCCTTGGAAATTACATCTAGTTTATGCACTGAGCTCAGCATGTCTGGTTGGGCCGGCGTGTGTTGCGAGGAGGATGTGGCACGAGTGTGTTTTCCATCACTGTGCAAGCTGGTGACTTAAAATCTGTATGTGGGGAGAACTTAACTGAGGGTTGAGTGGAGGGAGGAGAAGTGTTTTGGAGTAATGAATGGAATTGGATGTAGGCGGAGAGTCTGAATTCTGTCTGGGAGAGTAATAAGCAACGATGAGAGTGGACCTGACCTGACTTTTCTGTACTGTGCATTCCTCATCTCAGACATATATCTGGCCTCTTGCAAGTGCTCCATTTAAAAAAGGAATTCCTCTTCTTGCAGCCTAGTCTAACTCTGTTTTGGTTTTGTTTGTTTGTTTTTAAATGGCTATGAAAAATAAAGAGCCTGTAGCTTTCTAAATTCGGTTTTAATTGGTGTGGCTCTACTGATCATAAACGTAAAGTTGCAAAGCTTTCTAGAGGATGAAAAGCTTTTCTGTGTGTGGTTTCTGTTTTTGTTTAAAATGGGTCACATGCCCAGGAATGCAGTCACATTATAATGGTGACTAAGTGCCGGAAAGCATAGAAAAGAGGAGGGAAGGGTGAGCAGAAAAAAAGGAGCCCGAGGCTATGGAAGGAAGGCTGGGAAAATAAGAATCTGGCCAGACCCCAGGGCCAGGTTAGAGATTCCTACACCCATTAACAACCACAGGAGATGTTTATTTACAGGGAGCTAATCTTTGTTTTAAAAATGACAGAGTATCCAAAAACGCTACTTTTGGGAAGTGGAGTGGAGGGACTCTAGGAATGAGAGGAGGAAACTGATTCTGATGAGGCATCGGTTCCCATCTCTCAAGGATCTTCCCTTCTCCCTGTGCCTCTGGGTGTGTTGGCTTTTGAGAAATGCATGAATGCATGAAAGTGGGATAAACTCTTGTAGTCTAGTAAGTAGTTCATAACCCCTAATTACAAAGGCTAACTTGGAGAGTTTTTTCTTGTTTGTAGCTTTCTCATCTTTTCCACCTAAGCAGCTCCAGCAAGAATATTGAATAGTTAAATTTATGATATGAGAAACATGGGAGCTAAAGCTGCCTTTCTCCCTGTCTTTAATCAACTCTGGATCATGAAAACAAAACAGGTGTTGAGCAGCTGTTTGAACTGGGTATATTCATGTAGACTCTAAGGAGACCTTGGTCCCAGGTCTCTGTGGTACCTACTCTTTGTCACATCTTGAAGAGTGTTGATCTTGGCTTGTCTCAGCTCATTCCAATAGTTTTGATTTGTTATCCAGCAACAGCTATATGAGCTATAGTCTCTCTTTCAGTAGCTCTGACTGTAAAGGGAGAATTTTCCAGTGATATGCTGGAATTCTCTATCCTTTGGTGAGCTGCTGGAAAAGATAGTTTTTCTTGGGGGTGTGTGTGCATTAGGTGGTTTATACACATGAATGTATTTTATCTTTAGTTTGAACCCGTCTTGATTTTTGATTATTGTATCTGGTTATGGGATTGTCAGACAGGTGAGACTCTGGAGCAGTTTCTTTTCTAGTCCTGGATGGACACTCTCTGGCTTCTCATTTCAGTGTTCTCCTGACTAGTGTTTCCTCCATCTGTGCTTGTGTGGTGTTGTCCCTGTCTTAAATGGCTCTTGTCAGTCTCTGTTAAAAGGGTGATATCCTATATCTCTGGTTCTTCTGGTGGTTTCTTTCTGAGTTATCTTGTTTGCATTACATTTTGTCTGAACCTGTGCTGCATTCAGTATACTTGGTCAAGCCTTGATCATATTTAAGGATCATGTATTTGTGATCATCAGAGGTGGCTTTGTTTGCTGGTAATCCCCCACTCTTGTCAGTGTTCCTTTCTTGTCAGCTCTCACAAATGTGCTCGCTGTAGTGTGGCTCTGGCACCATTAGTGTGTGTCAGTTCATCATTGTGGAACCAGGGTGAGAGCTTACCTGTGGCCATCTTGAGTGCATTTGTTGTCCAGAAGGCATCAGTCCCGCTTGTTAATCTCTCTCTCCTCCTCTGTCTGCAGAGCTGCTGGCATTCCAGTGAAGGAAAGGGTGAAGGTATCTCAGAACTGGAGGCACGGACGCTGCCGGAGGGAGACACTCCTGAAATGGAAATGCAAGCAAGTGGCTTCTTTCTCTTCTTCTTTGTTATGTGACAGCTGCTGCGGGGCCTTGGGTTTGTGCCTGTGCCCTGAAATGTTTTCTTCTCCTTGTGCTTCATGGGGTCTTTCGAGTGATTGTTGCTGGCTTATTTTGGCTGTTGCTGGCTAGCTGGGTGTGGGGTAACTGGAGTTGCTGCATTGCCCTAGGTATTCATGCTGAGTGTCAGGAGTTTACTTCTTAGTAATTTGAACTTGTCTTTGTTTTGATCTGTACAGTTGTAGTCACATTTAGCAACTTTTACTACAGATTTCAAACTGTTACATTCATGTCTGCTATTCTACACCATGAGCAGTCTTTTGTCCTGCTCTCACAGTGAGCTCACCTTGATCCCAGATGTGGACTTAGATGCCCCTTCAAAATGCTTTGTTTGTCTCCTGTGGTTTATCCTGCACCATGATTTGGATGTACAAATCTAAAATGCTAATTGGCATTCATCTGCCTTTTGCTTCTTCATTCTCATGCTTCTTTCCTTCACTTAAAAAAAAATATATATGACATTAATGATAGGAGCTTGTTGTTAAATTCTTGTTTGCAAAGGTGTACTTGGCTTTCAGAGCAAAGCGTAAGTTAGGTCTCTTGTCTGAGCAGCACATCTAAATTTTCAGCCTTCACATCATGAGACTGAAGGAAAAATTAGAAAGACTGTGGTTTGTTAGCTGCTGAAGAACAGGGACCTTCTACTGAGCTTTCATGCCTTTTTGTGCTGTGTAGATTGAAGTGGTGGATAAAGTGCCACTTCTTGTCTAAAGTCCTGGGAACAGCTGTAATGAGCAGAGTGGGTTTTGGTGAAGGTTGTATACCTGCCTTTGAAGTGCTCGCAACCATCTGTGAAGACAGGCTCTGTGGATATTAGAGATCATTACTAAACCAGCTTCCCAAGTGAAAAGGCAAGGACTGATTTAATGAGGCCACCATCCAAATGGCATCCCCTAATTTTCATTTATCCTGCTTCAGATTTGTTACTTCTCCTTATGAAAAAGCCATAGAAAAAGGTAAAAAGCTAAACTTTTGCAAAAGGAGAGCCACAGAAACTGGCTGTAGTCTAGGTAAGCTGGATATTCACTTGCTTTTAGAGGACTGCGTAGGAGTGGAGGAAGGAAGAGGAAATCAAAGCCTGCCTAAACCCAAAGCTCCTGCTCTAAAGATGCCTCTTATTTTTCCATGTATATGATCGAGTCCCAGATGAATATTATAAACTCAACTGCTTTGTCCAAGTGATTAAAAGCCTGTTACTGGAGATGAATACAGGCAAGCAGGAACCTTGTGTCTAATGAGCAATCTTGTCCTCTTGCTTGTTCCTAGTTGTTCATTGTGATGTTACGAGGTACGGCTGTGTGTAATGACTCTGATGACACAGAAAATCATGACCTCTGAGGATAAATGATCTGAAAAAAAGAGGGGAGCAGGTTTTTATGAGAAGCCCTACTGCTTTCAAAGCCATTTGTTCCTGAATAGTTTGAAAACTGAAAGGCTGTTCTGTAGAAAGGCTCTGGATTTGCTTGGTGCTTCCAAGGACATCGATGCACTTGGCAATGACTGCAGAGCAGAGACAATTTCACACATCTGTGCCCCATAGGACATGAGTCCCATGTGTTATCTGGATTCTCTATATCCAAAAATCTTATTTGCTGATTCTCTGCTGACTATACAAAAGCAAAATCTTGAGCAAAGATCTCACTGCCTAAGTGTGTATTGTAGCCTATTTTCTTCTTTATTTTGGTTTTATTTCAAGAATAATAAGCTTCTTGAGACGGCAGACTTGATTCAGATATTGTTTGAGTGTCTTCTCATCTTCTTGGTCTCCCAGAAAGTAAGGCACATTTTCCATATGTAACATCAATCTTCAGAATACTTTGGAATAGTTTTTTTGGCTCCACTGCTCTTGGCCTGGAACGTGTCTGTACAAACCTGCCACTGTCCCCCATAAAGCAGTGGGCTCTTCTAAAAGATGGGCAAGAGAAATCAAGAGCTTGCTCTGCAGCTTACGGCTCAGCAGGGGAAGAGGTGTGAATGTAGAAAAATACCTCCTCTGTGTGATGAGCATAAAGATCTTGGGTAACCTCACAGTGCAGGAGGCGGGTGACTTTCTGTCTGTAGGAAGATCTGTGGTATTTTGGTGACATGTTTTCCTGTTTAGAGGTGTGTGGAGCAGTGGTGTCTTTGTGGTCTCTGCTGGGCACCAGCAAATAGTGTTCAGGATCAAGAGTGACTGTTTGCACCAACAACCTCACATTGAATGCTCCCTTAGAAATGCTTGGCATAGCTCACCAACACCAGAGTCTAGTTTCTTAAAATGTACAGAGCTCATGTGCAGGTTCGGGGGCCCTTAAATATTTCCTATCTATGCTCACTAGACTTTTGGCCACTTTCAGAGATTCCATGCTTCCTTTTCCTCAGCTCTTGGTTAGAAAAATGCCAGCAATGTAATCTGCTTTTTATGTTGCTGGAGAAGCTTCACTTGTGGCTGTGCTGCTATATTAAGCACTGCTTTTGCATGTGACCTGCCGCTCCAACTTCCCTTTTCTTGAGCAGGCTTTTGTTTTTGTTGATATGTTTGCATATGGAATTTTCTTTTCTTTTTCTGTGTGAGGTTGTTTGTTTTGTTTCCTTTTCTCCTCCCCACTCCTGCTTGCCCCCAACCTGCTGTCTGTTTGCAGTTTGATGCCCTGGATGGAGCTGGATGGCGAGTATCTCTACCTGTCTCAAGCAGAGAACATCCAGGCCTACCACCTCTGTGCAGAGGGGGCAGGTTTGCAGCGTCACCCTCAAGCCATCTTCTCTGGCCACCAGGAGGACGTGTGTCGCTTTGTTCTTGTCAACTCCCACATTGTCAGTGGAGGGGGGTAAGTTGGGTGAATGAAAGAGCCCAAGGGTTTTGCCACTGAACTTGGAAAGATTCTGTGTAACTCCAGGCCAGAGCAGAGCAGCCAGTTTTGCTACACAGCATCCTCATGCTCGGCTGTGGTCAGCTGCTGCTGCTTCCTCTCTTATAATTTTGGTTCTGGTCTGAAGAAGCTTCTCTTGCATCAGTGAAGGAGCTGAGTCTCATACTGTTGGCCTCAAAAAGTGTCCTTTGCTCTTGTAAACTTGTGTTGATGTCCATAGGATTGTTGAATTGGGATTGACTGATCAGGCAAACCTGACTGCTGAGTAGCTGGACTGTTCTAATAATCAGCACTGCTGGTTAGCTGGGACTGCAGTGGTGCAGAAAGTTTTCTGGAGACAAGTGTGTGTTTATTAGACCCACTGATATAATTGTGGAGAGAGGAAAAACTGCCAAGCCTTCCAGCACACACACACTTCTCCAATTAATTTTGCATTTGACTGGCCTTTTACAGTTACAGCAAGTGACAAGACTTTCTTTAATAGCTAAAACTTTAAAAATATACACAACAATTACGCACAGAATTGGGAGAGACAAGCATGGCTGTCTGCCCTGGGTGTTGTGGGACTCTCTCCTGTGAATTGTATACCAAACTTCAGGTGATAATGAAGGCTTGCATTTGAAATTTCAGTAACTGTGTTGGTTGAAAAAGGTCTAAATGTCTGTGTCGTTAATTCAAAGCACAGCACCCTGCATGGCTGCTCTGAAATGAATGAAAAGCTGAGGCTTGGACATGGCTGAGAATGTCCTCTCACTTGCTCCCTTACTCCAGCCATTCAGCATACAGACAGGATTCTGGCAAGCTCAAAGCAGCAGGAGGAGGAATGGCTGCTTGTCTATAGTTTCTGCAGCTTAACACAAAGTGAAGGGTGGAAAGATGGCCAGGAAAATTTTCATGTGCATCAGATCAGGCTTTAACTGGCCAGATGTGGAATTGCAAGAGAACGGGTGGTGTGTGAAGAGTTGAGGGTTAATGATGCTGCATGAATTTCAGCTCCAGTCAGAGACCAGTCCTGGTCTTTTTGTGGTACTCCAAAGCATTAGTGGAAGGTGCATATCCAAGGGATGATGGATGTGGATGAATCCACAGATTCCCTGCCTGTGGATTTGTTTTTCAGAGATGGAAGTATTGTCCTTCACAAGATCCATGGCTCCTACAGTGTCAAGTTCTCTGCGCATGAGCAGGAGGTGAACTGTGTGGACTCCCAAGGTGGCCTCGTTGTCAGCGGCTCCCGGGACCGAACAGCGAAGGTGAGCAGGGAATGTTTCAGCAGCTGCAGGTGCTGCTGTAGAGGAGTTTTCAGAAGTCCTGTGCCATGAATATTTAGGTGTCAGCAGAACTGTTTTGAGCCCTGTACTCCTTGCAGGAGGAATGCTGACTGTCTTGGCTCCTGTCTCTGAAAAGATGCTTGCTCTGCCAGGCTTGTTAGAAAGAGATTTGGCAGTAATTTACAGCATCAGCTGCTGGCTTAAACTTGGAAGTGCAGAAGGCAGCAGCTGATAGTTTGCTTCTTTCCCTGTACATCCATATACACTGCAGTGGAGATGCATGCCAGTTAGTGTGGAATTTGCTCTATGGCTCTCGAACCCATCCTTGTTTTGTGATTTAACATTGCAATGTGGTTTAACATTGTCACGCTCTCTGTTATATATTCAGTCTCTGTAAAGAATAGGATGATGCCTTTTCCAAATCTATGGTTATTTACTAATTTTGTTTATTTATTTATTTGTGTGTGGGTTTTTTTCTGTTTGTTTGTTTGTTTGGGGGTGGTTTTTTTTTTTGTTTTTTTTTTTTTTTTCCCCCCGATGGTTCTTGGTTTGCAAACCAGGAATGAAGTTAGTCTGTGAGTATTGTTAGCTCCCATTTTTCTCTTCCAGCTGGCACCACTGGGTCCTGTAATTTTTGACTATTTCTTTTTGGGGCAGGACCTTGTTAATTTTTGTCCTTCTGGGTCTGGTTGACAGTGCTTTGTTCCTGTGTGGACCTGGATAGTTGTTTCTCTGAGCTGTAATCAGCTCTGTTTGATCAGTTTAGGAAGCTGTACACAGATGTTTCACCCTTATCCTGCTAGCATGCTGCATGCAGTACCTGTGGTATCTTCACAACCACTTGTTTCATTGTTGGAAATGGTTGCTGTGTGTTAAATGTTTTATGTTGGCTTTTGCTCCGGGTAGGCTGGTAGACTCTTGGTCCCTTGTCCATATCATAGAGCATTCATGGAGGTAAGAGGAAAACTAACTAATTCCTGTTTTTCAAGAGGGGAAGTTGAAGCAAGGAAAGACTGAAATGTCTTTTTCAAGGTTTTATAGGAAGTATGTGAAGCAGCGTGACCTGTTTTATTTTTGTTGGTCCCTCTGTACAGATGTACTCCTGAGTAAAATCACTTCCAAATAAAGCAAGCAATGTTCAGATGCAAAAGGCAATTTTGGGGTTGCTGTTTGCCTCCTGGGAGCAAGACCTTGTTGCTGCTTTGTCTCACACTTAAGCGGTGCTGCTCCTCTCTGGTCTGTGGATCCTCTTTTCTGGGAGAGTGCCTTCTTGCTACTTCTCTGACAACTGGAGGACAGACATCCCCGACCTTGAGAACAAATTCCTGAAGCCCAGAGGGGAATTTCAAGCTGTTTTTCTTAGAGCTAGTGTGAGATCTTGCCCACCCAGTGCTCCCCACAGCATATACTCTGGGGATGTTCACCTCTTATTTTTTATCATCTCTTTTGTAGGCTGTCTTGTTTGCGTGAATAAGACTCTTGTAGGGTGGAAGGGAATCCCTACCAACCTTTTAAAGGGGCTCTAAGTGTCTAAGCTATTGAGGGCTCTGCTGAGTGTTGATTAGGACTAAGCCCTGAAGAGCTGTTAATGTACATTCCTGTGTGATAGGCAGCAGATAGTGTGCTCTGAGCAATATTTTTAACCTGTAGGAGATAGGGATGCCTTAAAGGAGTTAAGCTTTTCTGCTGCTTTTGCTGACACTAGGTGCTAAATTCCCCGCTGACAAGAATAGCCTGCAATCCTGGGCATTATCAACAAACAAACAAATAGGGCACTCCACGCTTTGAAGTCTTGAAGCAAAACATTGGGGGTTGGTTACAGGCAACTGGGGGGCTTGAGTCCTGTGGGCCAAGAGTGATGGCAAGGTGGAGAAAACGAGGGCCACTAGCAGAGGCCTCAGAAAGAATTTTGGGGCCTTTATTAGGGTGCAGAAACAAAGGGGTGAACTGGTGGAAGATGTGCATGTTTGCACTGTTGGGGGAGGGAAGGAATTCTCTCATATTGACAGTAAGCATGGGCAGCCTGTTTGAAAACAGCCTGAGGTACACTTGAAAAACTTGATCTAAAGGTGGGGGGATCTTATAAAAGAAGATTATTTTTCAGGCTGGTGAATGATTAACTTTACAGTTAATATTAATGGAAATTTTTCAGGGATGCTACTAAGTCTTCCCACACTGTTGGAAGAGGACAGATTTAAGAAAATCCTAGTTGTCATTTATTTAACTATGGAAGATGAGGAGTGCTGTCCTCAGAAAGCAAGTGGTGATGGAGGTGGTCTCTCTGTTACCAGTGGGGTGGAAGGTCATAAAGCTGAATCTTCATGTGACTTGTTTCTTCCAGCAATTGAAGACTCTGCTCCCCCAAAATAAGTAATTGGAATTCAGGGAGAGGGTCTGTGGGAAGGTAAGCATGGCAGTTTGGGCAGCTCTTCTAGCACATTAGCAGCATGCATCCTACCTTCTGCAGTCTTGGGTGATGTGGCATAACATGCATCTCTCTCTTCAGGTTTGGTCCCTGTCCGCGGGCAGAGTTGGTCAGTGTCTACATACAGTGCAGACAGAGGATCGAGTGTGGTCCATTGCTATCAGCCCATTGTTAAGGTAACAGATCTCTTTATTCCAAATTTTCAGCAGAGAGAAATAAAGGAGTTGGATAGGCTGTGTGTCCACAAATCTTTCTGAGGCACCAATGTGACAGTTCAGGGACTTGATTTGTGTGGAGGCTGCTCAGGTGATTGTGCCTGCAGCAGGAGCTCAGGGAAGAGCATGTGGTCTTTATTTCCTATCCTAGTGGAGTGATCCCCTCATAAAGAGGCCGTGAAGGTGGCCCTGCGTTCCTCTTAGTGCCTCAGGTGGGGCCTGTTCGTACTTTCTTGATGAAGGATCACTGACTTGCTAATTAGAAACAGTGAGCTGGATCCTCTTGAGATTTTCTATGCTGAAAAGATGCCAACTTGTCTTTTCATTCTCTGGCAGAAGAGATGCTCAGCAAAAGGGTCCCTGCTTGAGAGCTGCATGCAGTGGTTAGAACTCAGGGTTTTTTGAACACGTTGAACTGGCAAAGATGAATTGGAATTCAGAGATGTGGTTTCCCAGCCTCTGTTGCCTGTAGCTCTGTGCTTCTTGTGCAGGCATAATGCTACAAGTACAGCTTCAGCATTGGGAGGCAAGGGCAATACTCCAGTATCGTCCAGGATGTTCTTTGTAGTGCTCCTGTTCTTGAGGAAGTGAAAATCTGAGAAACTCTCACTGTTAAAATCTTACACCAACCAGCAATGATGTCTCTTTGGTTCCCTGTTAAACTGGTCTGCATGCAAGAGAGGTTCTTCCTCAGCATACTTCAGGGAAGAGGGGAGGAAGAGCTGCTGTTGCTGCTCATGTGATGTCTGCAACTGCTGAATTTTAGGCTTGTACAAAACCAAAATACTGTCCCCAGTTGCTGTCCTTGTTAGATTTCCAAGCTTGTTTAGCAGGCAGCAGTAGTGGTACAGAGCTAATGACTTTATCAGGGAAATGACACTCCAGGCTTGCTATGATTTTGCTGTTGCCTTGTTTCTTAGTTCTGTTTGAGACAATTAGTGTTTTTGAAGAAGTGCCACGTGTGTTAGTGCCGCTGCAAGATGTGAGATAGAAGCCCTTTGCTGTCTTCTGTGCTGCAAGGGTCCCTTTTCTGGCAGACAGGCTCTGGCTCAGGGACCATGGCTGGTTAGAGGCCAGTGGCAATCTGCTTCCTACTCCTAAGTGATGACCTACTGCCGTGGCCTCTTGTCAGGACCAGGCCTACACCAGGCCTCTTGTCCCTGGTGTGCACGCTTGTGCGCACTCTCTGTCACAATATTTACCCTCAGTCTCCCCATCCCCCTTTTCTCCCTGCAGGGTGATAAATTGGAGGTGGTGGAACAGCTACCCCATGAACAAGTGAGCTTAAGTTGTGCACTCTCATTTTTTTATGAGTCTGCAGACTGTACCAGCCTCTCCCACTAGCCCACCCTACTGCCCCCCCTTGCCCCTCCATATTTTAGGGAGGGGGGTGTGGAGAATTAGAGCCAATTAGCCACGTCATTAATTCTTCAATTTGACGGCTGATATAGCAGGGCCTGAAACACGCTGCTGACCTTGTATAATGGGAACCCTGCTCCTTAACATATTGATGATGGGAGAAGTTAATTAAAATTCCACAGAGAGAAGGTGTCGGCTAACCTATAAACCTGTCGCTTCTCAGAACAAATCGCAGCCATCCTAGAAGAGAGAGAGGATCAGAGCAGGAGGGCATGTGGTGGGGGTGGGCCAGGGCAAGGGGCAGGGGAGATGAATTTTTCACTAATAGGTTTTATTACTTGCTGTCTAATGAGGGCAAGTATCAAAAAGATAATATCTGGTTTCTAGGAAAGTCTGCTTTGGGGAGCTCTGTGGTTTCTGTTTTATTTGCAAGAGCCCATATTTCACCCATACACCTTCTCTATGCACTTGTGTCTAAAGCTTTTCCTCCCTCACAGTCCCCATCCTTCTAGCCAGGGCTTGGATACATTTGTTCCCCAGTGAGGCTGAACATGGCCTATAACCTCCACTTCCTCCTAAACATTTAACGTGACCTTCTGATTCTCCCTTCTAAGTTGTGCTGATGTAAACTGAGATCTGCTCTGTAAGGACAGGTAGTTCTACTGGTGTAGAACTGCTGGAGAATCAGGCTCCAACCACCTAAGTATTTTGGCCCACTGCTGCTAAGAAATGGCAGCTGTCTCTCCTATGGACACACAGAGCTCAAAGCAGCTGTGTGCAGTGGGGTAGGAGCAAGGAAAGCTCCTCCAACTCTAGCAATTCAAAATTGCTTTGGAGAGGCTATAGTTTCCTGACCTGGAAGTTTGCCCGGACTAAGACACTCTAGAGTAGTCAGGGTGGTATTCTTACTGAACTTCAGCTGTTAATGGGCTGAAACTTTCCATCTTTCCAGTGACATCTTCCTCTGTGTGGAGCTTCTTACAAAGTATCCTGTATGCTCCTGACCCACAGCTGGGTTTTCTGCTGTGCCTGCTGTAGTCCTGCACTGCTGGACTGCTACTCTAGAGGACAGTGCCTGTACACTCAAGCTAAACATTAGAGACTCTTAGAGCACAGCTCCTCTGGCTTCAGGTATTTTTTCTTAGATTTTCTGCTTTGATTTGTCTACAGTGTCCCTGTGTCACTACAGAGATCACCCTGTAGATGTGCTAAGCTGGAGAAAGAGGCTTCCTTGTTCTTCGTGTCGTGGTGCTATTCTGGATTTTTTTAGGGTCTACAAACAGAATTATTCCTATAAGAGAGATTAAGTAGAGGAAAGGGTATTAAAAGGGTACCAAGAATATTGGATCATCTCTTCATACTGTGCAGGGGAAAACAGTGCTTAGTCCTTTACATAACTTTTTCAGCCATGGAAGTGTCTTGACATTCGTGTTTCTTGTTGGAGCTTCATTGCTTTGGGGATTCCTAACCGTGCCCTGCAGGGTAATGGGGGTGGGAGGGTGTTGTGTTCATTCTGGGTTTTCAGAAGTCTGCAAAATTATGCTGGTTGGTGTGCTTTGGATAGTAGATCACACTATATAAGTGACTAGAGAAGACTCTGAGAGTGTTCTTGAAGTAGGATACTTAAAATAAGGGTACCTCAGCTTCCTTCAGCCACTGGTTTAATTGATCTCCAAAGCTGTCCTTCTCCATGGATTAGTAAAATGCTGTACTTACTCTGCTGCATACCCTAAACTACATTTCTTAGCCGCTCATAATCCTCTTTCCCCCCCCGAGTTCATTTGCCTTTTGAACTCTGCATTGCGCAGATGTTAAACTTTCATTTATTGGTGCTTACTGCAGTGACTTATGTGTGCTCAGGGACCAGGGCAAGCGTAAGTGCAGTGGACCAATTCAAATGTGCAAAGTGAGGCAAACTTAGGAGTTTCTGGTGGAGCACTGGCACCTTCATGCTTTGTGGTTCCCTGAGGTGGCAGTAGCCAAGGAAGAGAATGTAAACTGGAGGGGGAAGAAAAAAGTGGACCTTCATGTTAAGTTCATTATTAATCTTGGATCCAGATTTTTTTGTGTGTGTTGAATTTAAAAAAGATCAGATCTAAGCTGACTTCTCTTGCCAAGTCTGGCCACTGGCATTTGCTTTTTTCATTTTAAAGTATTTAAGTATTTATCATGAGATGCTGTACTCAAAGTGTGTCAGATTTTAAAGAAAGCAAAGAGAAGATGGAGGCGCACAAATGGTTTCCAATGTGCGACTGTAGATGACCATCAGGATGCCAGATTTCAGCTGTAGATAGAGAGCCCTTGGTACATTCTGAGGCAATCATAAAGTGCCCTACTGTGACAGAAGCATGCTTTGGGTGTGTAAGCCCAAGAGACAGTCTCTTCTTTCCTGACTGTGTCATTAGTCTGTTGCAATGGATGACCTTTCCTTGTGGATGTTGCCTTGGTGAAGTGCAGGTTAACTCCAGAGAGGAGAGTTTGTACTGAAGACCAGCTGTCTGCATTGGATACTTAAAGGAAAATAAGTACTTACATGAGCAGCTGAATTTAAAAAGCCAGGCTGGCTCTCCTGTTTATGCAGTATTGTAGTTGAGAGCCAACTCTCTATTTGAAGATGCTGATTTTAACCTAATTGCCTCTCCCATGGATTATTATGAGGAAGTAATATCTGAGGAGATCTCTGCTTCTATGGACAACCTCAGACAAATTGTAAAACATACCACAAATTCATTGGGGAAAGGAGGGAAGAGAAATGTTACTGGTAGGTGACTTTACTGAATTGGCCTCTCTTGCATTGGGAGGGATCAAAATTATTAATTTTGAGGGTTTCTTTTTAATGGTAATCTAGGAACTTCTTGTGAAAGTGTAATAATCTGATCTTGCAGATTGCCTTAGAGCAAAACAACCCCCTTGAATCAGAGCAACTTTGCAGTGGTTTTAACTGTGCCATTGAAGCCTTAATGTGTAGAAGTTAAAATGTTGGATAAGGTTCCCCTGCCCTCATTTCTTACTTGGATTTTATCAGCATATCAAGATGAGCTGTTGGCCGTAGTGTGCTCTGCTTTGACCTAGCTTTGTGCAGTTAACATCTCTGAGTCTGCTAGGACTTGGGAGAAGTAAGTGAGTTTCGTTTGGGTTTGTGCATTGCCAGCAAAACAGCTGGCAGCAATAGCTCTGCTGTCCTTGGGGATCTGTGGAGAGCCTGGTCGGTTTGAATAATTGAGAGGGGACTCTGACCTGCAGCTGTTTCTTAAGCAGGGCAGGAAGAACCTGCTCAACTGTGAGATCCCAGAGTGGACGTGCAGAGTTAGTGGTGGCATTAACTGCCATCTTTTACTGACCTCAGGGGGTGATCTGGATGTGGGTTTCTAGGTATATGCAATAGTCATAACTGAGTTGGTGCTCTTTCACCCTAAAGCTGAAGAGCAGGAAATGAGTATCAGTTTCTCCCCTCTGGAGCTAAAATGACACCTGTGTCTTATCCATTTGCTCTGACTGTTCCCTTGATGTTGGGAGGAAGAAGACATTGTTTTACCTTCTTTAATTGTGTAATAATGACTCTATTTGGTCTTCTTCACGTGGGTGAACACATGAACACACATGTCTGTTTTCCCTTTCCTCGAGAAACAAACACATATGCAAACATTTTTATAAATTGGGAAACTGCAGCTTACCTTTCTTCGCTTCAATTTCTTTCCTTTGCCCTCTAAAGCTCATGTGATTGATGACTTCCTCCCTTTTTGTCACTTTTGGCCAATACTCTAATGTATATATTTTCTGTGACTGTGTGAATTGGCTCACTAGTGGTTGCGGGCAGGTGAGCATGTTTTGGGAGGCAGTAGCTGACTGAGTTGGAACGCAGACATCTGTTTTTAATCATGTTGAGCTGTGTTGCATATTGAATTTTTTTTCCTCCTCCTGTAGTTTTTTGTCATTTTTCCCCTTGCTTGAGGGGAAAGTCTGTCTCAGAAAGCTTGGAGGACGCATCTTTCTTGTGCTGCGTGGTTTGCACAGGACAGTCCATGACTGTTCAATCAATGTGACAGAAAAAACTTAGTTGAGGGGGCTGGCAACCTTATGGTTTGAGGTTTCAATTTCCAGTTTGTGATTGTTTTCTCTTTGCTTTTTAGGTTTGCAGGGGGAGAAGGTAACTTCACCAGACCTTGGCTGCTGTTTACCTTTGCTCAGTTGTGCAGTATGCCTTTGTTTTTCCACCTTTGATCAGTGTCCTGCCAACAGATAATTTAGCAATTGCATCCTAGGGTGGAAGTGTGGAGTTAATGTTAAAATTAGGGTTTTTTTCCTTTCCTTACTTCTGTGGCTGATGGAGCAGAGAAGAGGAGAGGGGAGGTGAAGGGGGCCATAAATTCTAGACCTGGTGATTCTGTTCCTTGTAGAGAAATGAAAGCCTCTGATGTCTCTTCAGCACTTTCATTAACATTTAAATTAAGGGTTTGTTTTTCAGGCGGCTTCAGTCGAAGCCCTTTCATAGTCTGACACATGGAGGCCATTCTCTCTCTCCTTTTCTCTCTCTCTTTTTCCAGCTTGCATATCAGTGTACAGTAGTAATCACAGTTTTATTTTTTTTTCTGATCTCTCGGGAGGGCAGCGACCTGACAAGCTGTACCAGAGGTTCAAAGAGAAACAGAAATGGAGTGCAAAGGCAGATGAGCAGGAGGATGCCAGGTTTCACTCCTACAATTAGAGTGGTGTCTGTTCCCTCCCTGCCTTTCAAATGAGTGCTTTTGGGGGTGGGAAGGGACACAGAGGGATGGACCTTTCTTGCACGGTGAGAGCCCCAGGTGCAGATGCCTCTAAGCAGGCTCAGCTTCCACTGTTACTCCTCCCAGAGGTGTCACTCAGAGGATGCAAGCTCATGCCCTGAGGTGGGAAGTGGAGCTGTAGTGTCCTAAGATAGCAGCCTGGCCCTTCCAAAGGAGTGTTGATTCACTCTGAGGACAGCAGGAGACTGGTCCTCAGCCTGCCATTGGCATTTGAAAGGAGGGTGATAGTGGAGGATATTGCCCTGAAGTAAAGGCAGTATCTGTCTTTTGTGCTGCAGGGTTTAAGTGATGTCTGCTCTGAGCACTGCAGCTTACAGTGTCTGAAGTGTCAGTTTAGATCTTGGCTTACAACTGAGCCAGACCATGCCTTGCCATAGCTAAGCAGTTGTTGATACGAGAGCCAAAGATCTTCAACATCAAGAAGAAAAACCGGTTTTCCACCTGCTTCAACAGTTGTGTAAAAGCCAAGGAACAAAGGGACACAGTGTTGTCAGTGTTTTGCAATGGAGAAGCAATGAAGTAGGGTTTGTGTAAAGACATGAGTCTTTGCCCCAGAGCTCTTTTGGAATCTTCCACTTCTCATCTCTTGCCCATCTGGTCACCACTGGTAGGTTGTTACCTTCTGCAGGCTCTCTGACGGGAAATGGGGAGCTCCAGTAGCACTGCACTGGTATCTTTTAGCTAAGAGACAGAGGAAAATGAGCCAACACATGAGCAGTGTTTAGCATAAAGAAACTTGCATCTTGGTTGCTGTGACTGTTCCACTTTCTCTGACTTTACTATACTACCTTCATCCAGGTGGGCTTCGAAGAATGCCAACAGGATGAGAGCAGCAAGCTGGCATGAGATCAGGGAGGGTATCCCTGAATGACAGTAGATATGGTGCATAAAGAAGAGTGCCAAAAATTTCTGTTTCTTCAAGACTGATCATAAGTGTGCCAGTGGTGGCCATGACTTACACCCTGTGGCTCTTCTGAAGGACCTAATTCAAAGTCATGCACCTGCAGAAGCATCCTATGTATGCTGAATAATTTTCCTGTTACGGAACTTGGATTTTTTTCTTTCCTTTTTGTGTGAACTTGTGTCACTTGTCACTTGTTGAAGTGTTGTGTCTGACTGTTCTGAGTGTATGGTGATGATTCAGTGAGCAGTGCAGAACAACCTTTCAGAGGCAGTTGATCTTGTCCACATTCCAAGTGCTCTGGAGCTGTCTGGTGGGATGTGCTCCTCTGATCCCATCTGACCCATGCTCTAATTGTTTTGTGTTCATCTCATTGTTCTGGCAGTGCACATGGCTCCTACCTTCTCTCTGTGAGATATTTCTAGTCCTAAAAACTGCCACCATCAACATCATCTTGGTTCTTCATCCTGTATCGTGCAAGGGGGGAATCAGAATGTCTGCTCTGCACTACTGGCATCTATCCACCCTTCCAGGTGCTTCAGCTTTTGGAGACTCAGAGATTCACATCCACTGAGATTTTCTTCTTCAGGACTCACTGTTGGATGGTGCTGACCATATTTAGTGAAACCCACAGCCCATGCAAACCAAAGATACCAGCAATAAGAAAGAGGATGCTTAGTATTTGTCACACAGTATCCTGAGCCATCTCCAGTGTTGCTCAATTTGTAACTTTTCAGTGAGAAATGCTTTTAATTTAATCTCTCATGAGGCTGCATGCCAGCACAGAGCTCTGCTTGGCTGCCCTGGTGGTACTTGGGGCAAGTGTGCTGCAGCACTAGCTGGGGTAACTCCTACTAATTCTCTCTGGAAGCTCCACTGTATTTATGGGCGGAGAGGACAGGGGGATGCTTTCTCTCCCACCTTCCCCCATGTTGTCTCAGAAGTCCTTGGTGCATCTTTGATTAGGTGTAGGTCAAAAGAATTTCCACATCGTGACCTTAATAACTGGGGTTGATTGGCAGGCAGTCTGCGGAGAGGGAGCAGCCTGTTCCTTTCATCTCCCTTGGTGCCGTGCTGGGACAATGGGCCAGCATATTTTCCTTGTTGTTCCTCATTTGAAAAGGGTCTGGTATCTCTACTAGGTACCTGTGACATGGGGGTCTTGATTGGGGTCTCATAAAGGGCCCTGTCACTGTGTCCAAAGGCCAGGAATACAAAGGCGGTCAGTGGGTGGGGGTCTCAGCTGACCACTGAAGAAGGGAGGGGAGGGTCCTGGAAGCAGTGGAGGGAGAAGCAACCCCTGATGGGAGACCTTAAAGGGGGGAGGGGGGGAGGAGGCGGCCCATTTTTGTCCCGAACTCATCAAGCACATCTGCAGAATTGTCCCAGCCGCTGCCTCCCAGTTTCAAAAGAAAATGATCGTTTGATAAACCGTCCTGATTCACCACTTTCTCACAAGGGAGGGAGACCCACCTTTGACCTCTATGATTTCACATTGGGCCCAGCTCCCCCCCATCCAATTGCTGGAGAAACTTTGAAATGCATCCCTTGTGCTCCCTTTCCTTCTCCCTCTTTCCCTTTACTCTCTCTTCCCCCTGCATTTTTTTTTTTTTTTTAGTCCCCCTCCTCCTCTTCCCACCACCCCTACCTTCCCCACTCTCCTGCTTTGTAAAAAAGCAGGCATACTGCTTTGGAGTTTAGGCAAGTAATTAGTAAAATCTTTTCTGCAGCACAATAAAACCACAGCCCTTGGCCTGCATATTCCCACAATTTACATACTCGCGGGCATTTGAGAAAACAAGTGGTATTCCCAGTGCATCGTTGCCTATGAAAATCATTTGGAAGGCAGGGAGGGGAGGGTGCAGAGACCCACTCGCTCCTGCGAGCTATAGGAATGTGCATGAATATATTAAAATGTTTTCACACAATGCTTGTATTTTCCATCGGGAAGAGGCATCTTCTGGATGAAAGGCGGCTGGCCCAGACACAGGCCTCTTCCAAACGCTCTTTCCCACTCCGGGTTTGTTTGCATGGACCAGATAGAAAGGGGGCCTGGAAGGGGAGGAATGGGCAAGGCTGCTATCTATTAAGAGTAAATCTTTGTGTGCCTCTTACCCGCTCCCCGTTTGTGGTCCCAGAAAGTCAGATTCTGAGGGAATTGTGTCTGCTGAGGGAGGCAGGAAGAGAGATCATCAGGACTTTCTGCAAAAGCTTTTGGAGGCATTGCAAACGTTGAGAGGAAATAGCTTGTAATGGAGCATATAGTGCTGTGACCAATGGGATTCAGTGGCTGCAGCAGGAAATGACTGAGAGGGAGCTGACTATCTTGAGCAGTATTAGCAAAGTGCCTATTAATAACAGAAAACACTCTTGCAGCACATTTCCAGCTTCATCTTACTGTCAAGAACAGGCTAGTCAATGCTCAGTCTGGGCAGTGTGTTCAGCTGTTCTACTTTTTCCAAGAGGGTGGTTGTTCCAGGCTGTGCCACCAGTGGAATTCAGAAGTTTCCACTCCTTTTCAATCAGGACCCACTTAACTGCCTTTCCTCCAAAGAGGTTCTTTGGGCACTTCCAACTTACTGGGTGTTTGCAACAGGTGTGTGGTGAAACTTGTGTCTAGAGAGTGTAGATCTATGATTTCCTTTCTAACAGACAAGAATTGACAGAGAAAATTGAAGTGAAGGGAGGGAGAGGCTGAACATGAGTAATTAATGGCTTGGCTTAGGAGCAGGGTTTGTATGTAGGGAAGACTGTGGCTTCAGCTCTGGTGATAACGTGTTTTGTTTGAGAATGCTGGGGCAGGCTGCAGAGAGTATTTGCTTGGAGATAGGGTGGTGGCTGCATTTTTTATTATTTTTGTTCAGTAGTAGTCTTCTGGTGATTAAAAAAGCCCTTTGAAATTTCTGTGGGAAGTGGTGTGGCACCAGCAAGGTCATCTGGATGCCTTTTCCCTGTGTGGTGCATACACAGCCCTTCTGGGTGGATAACCTGTCCAGATGGGTTCTGCCCTGAGGATTTACATGTCTGTCCAGCCACAACCATGGCAGCACAAATTTATGGATGCCATGAAGAGATATTCCAAGGCCCATGCTACCCAGCTGAAGTCTCTGCTCTCCTGAAGGAATTTTCAGAACACAGGCTCCCAGAACAAGGCATAAGCCATTTAGAGAGGGGTGGGAAAGCTTTATTGAGAATTTCTTCTCAGCTGAGCCAACTCTTCATGTCCTTTCTGACCAGACTCTCCCTGTGATAGATGAGAGAAAATGTATTCCCCGAGACCTACAAGGAGCTAAACAATTTAGCATCTCAAAACCTTTTTCAAAAGAGTAATCTTGCCTGGCAGCTGTTCCTAAAATGGATCTGCAGAAGTAGCAAAGCTCCGTAATGCTGTTGCTCCTGGCTGGCCTGCACTGGTATTACTGGTGTTGGTCATGGTGCAAAGGTCTCTAACCTTTTGTTGGAAACAACCAACAACCCAACTTGCAAGACGGCTTACTTCTTATTTTTAATTATTGTCTTCCCAATTCCCTGCTCCTCCCCTTCATCTTTCTGCATTTCTTAAAGAGGCAGTGGAGGGAAAAAAGCTTTGGTTTTTGTTTGGGAAGGGGGTTAGGAAGGGCGACATGGCCCCTGCAACCTCTCATAGGGGTGTCTTGTCAGGGCGCGGCATGGAGGGCACAAACAGATCATAACCTTTAAATGAAAATGTGATGGAGGGGAGAGATGAAAGCAGTGAAACAAATTAGATACATCTAGAGGGGGTGCTCAACTGGAGAAAATTAGCATTTCTTCCTAATTGGAGTGCAGGGCATTCCATTACAGGGTTTCATTACAAGGAGGGAAGCACTGGGCCTCTTTGGGGGATTCCCCCCTGCCCTCAGTTCTTCTAGAAGTAAAAAATATATTTGGGAGAGAACTGCAAACGTACTTAATTTATCAGAGTGAAGGTTTCAGACTGTTGCAGGAGGAAGAATTATAGTAAAGCCCCAGTTCTTTATTTGTTAAGACAAGAAAGTGATGATTGTGTACTCATGAAGGTAGTTGCTAGTCCTAGTTTTCCTGAAGGAAACTAAAAAGTAAACAGGAGGCTGCAGGTGATCGTAACTTTCTGATTCAAGTACTTGCTGAATCAAATTTCTAGACTATCCAAAATGCACAGTTTGTTTGAAGCAAAGGGATGTGGTTTTGACTATGGTCAATGGAGTCAATTCAAGCCTGTTTTATACTGCATATCAAGTCCGTTCTGCACAAAACACTTGTTTAATGTGTGTTTGCCTGATTCTACCTCTAACTAGAGCTGTTGCATCCAACAGGAATTTGCATATATCCCTGGGAAGACAATGGCCAACTTCCAGCACAGAATGTCGGGTGGCTGCTTTGGGGCTTGTGCACAGCTTTGTGGTCCAAATAGCTTGTGCCAACTTGAGGAACAGGCAGACATGGATGTGCTTTATATGTACATCTGTATGTGTGAATGGGGGCAAGGAGTAACTTGGAGGGAATTCAAGGGATAAGGTTTTGCATTGCATTTCCTGGTTTGTAGTAAGGGGACAGTTTTCTTTTTTCCAAGCATGGACTGGATTTTTTACCAGTCAGTGCTCTCAGGAAAGGCTGCAGGGGAAGAGGAGAAGGGGGAGGAAGAAGAGAAAAGCATACTTTCTTCAGGTGTGTGGTATGCAATGTATGTTGTTCTTCCAATCTACAGTTACAAACTTTTCTGTTCCAGCTCAGGAGAGGGAATACATGAGCATATCAGTATGGATTGTAGGAAACCACTGAAGGAAAGGTTGTGTCTGCAGAGAAGGGGGTTCCTGGCAGAGGGGGAGATATTTACAGCAGCACTGCCTTCATCCTGGGCCGGCTCTGTCAACCGTGTGCTCGGGTTGAGATTGCAGATGGTATGAATTTAGAGAAGTCATAAATGTAAATCTCTGACTTATCACTTGCTGCTGTATTTTGGCATTTTGGCACAGAGCATAGCACTGTCCACAGGAGTAACTTCAGGCTTAGAGAAAATACTGATAAAAATGAAAGCATTGCTCAGAGATGGGCTTCTCCTGTATCAGGATGATGATGTCTCCTGTAGCAACATTCTCCTTGTCACTTCAGTCCTCACAGAGGATGCTTGGCAGACTGTTTAAAATAAGGCAAGAGGGGAGCAGGACCAGAGAGGCTGACATTTGGAGAGGAGCAAATGAGTAACAGAAGATAGTCATCCTTGAAGGGAAACCAGTTTCTCTGAAAAATGGGAATTTCTCCTTAATGTGTGCATCTGGCTTGAATGCTAATACGTTTTCAAATGGAGCATGCCAGAGTGCTTCTTGCCTGTAGCTGAGCTTCAGTTTCCTTGGGTTGCTGGCATCCTGAATCTCTGTTGTGAGTTGAATTGGACACTGGAAACATGGACAGAATTGTGTGGCTCTGACTCTCTCCTTGGCTCCATTGCCTCTGGTTTCTTTTCAGAGCAGTGTAAGACCATTACAGACTGGAAGGCAGAGTGGAAAGTCTGTTCTCTCTGTGCAATGCTGCCTGTATTGTGTTCTGTGGTTCATTATCTAAGATTTGTCAGGTCTTCTCTACCTTCCCTCCCAACTGCATGAAGCTCATCTGCTGCAACCCCTTTCTTTCTCTTAGGAGGTGTTGTGTGTTCATGATGCTCCATTCACCATCCCTACACATGTGATGTACTCTTACTGCCTTGTAGGCATCCTGACACTTAGCAGGTGCAGGGCTAATTTGGGACCAGGTATTAAAGCCAGCTTTTAATGTGCATTGCCCTGTCTAATTAGTAAATTCTTGTTCTCTCTTCTCTGAGATTGAAGCACATATTCCTTTAAGTCTAACCGTCCATCAAAGACTTGAATGAGGCCCTGCTATGGTTGGTAGACACAGGCAGCTAATGACAAGAGAGAGCCCATTTCCTTTGAGAAGAGAGACCTGTACCAAGGTGATTTATAGTCCCAAAGATTTATTACTGTGTGGGCTGAAGAGAGTCTTGCAAGCTGGAACCCAACGGCTTAGGTTTTTTCCAGGAGAAAAAGAAATGTGTGTGTGTACCTCTTCCCCACCCCTGAAAGAGTTGAACTCATCAGAAGCAGCAATTGGAGACTAAGCTGGGCCAAGCAGCAACTGCTACTATTGCTGTGCTTGGTCTCTTCTTCTGGTACAGCTGTGTTGAGCTTTACACCTGTGCTTTGTTCAGTGACCTAGTTTGGCTGTTGAGGCTGATTTAATGAGGGATGGGGATGGATCAAGACTGTCTGATTGAAGAGTTTCTCTTGCATCTGATTTTCTGTCTTGGCCTAGAGCATGTTTTCATTTTCAGTATAGTTCCCCTAGATTTTTCTCCTCTTTAGGCAAGGAGAAGCAAGGGAACCTGTTCCACATATTAGAAAAGCAGCAGTTTCTCTAACATCTGTCTTCTGATGATATCAGAGCAGTCTGGGAACATGGGTGGTGTGCAGAAAACTTCAGGTGAGTTTAGAGCCTGGCAAAGCAAGGACTTCATGCTCCTGGTACATGGTGGAAAATATGAGGTACTTTAATAGTACTGTGTGCAGGTGAGCAGTGCTGTTGGCACTGTGCAATATCTGAGTCCTCTGCTTCCCAAACTGGTTTGTGAGACCCTCAGGGTCCTGATATCTGTGCTGGATCTTTGGCTATCTCAGTAGAGCCAGTGATACTGTTCCCTGCTAATTTTAGGAGTGACTGAGGCTGGTTGAAGCCACAAAACATGGGGCAGTTAACCTGTCTCAGAAGAGGCAATGAATCAACAGGTTTTGAAGAGGAGATACAGCAGAGGAACACTCCTCTGTACCAAGGAAATGGCTACATTACTAGCTTGTATCATGTTTTTGTGGTCTTTCCCCATACGTGGTCCCATGTAGAACACTCTGCAGAAGTTAATGATATGCTGATGTTTGGTTGCCTCCATTAGTCCTGGTAAAACCAGCCTGAAAAAAATACAGAGAGTAAGATTATGGTGGGTAAGCTTGAATGTGGAACTGTTACTCACCAAATCTTACAATAGTAGTACCAGAGACATTTGAAGTTACCAGGAGATTGTTTTAAAGTAAATAAAAGGTAGTATTCCTTCACACGGTGTGAACTCAATGCTTCAGAAGGTTGTGGAGGTGAATGATGCCAGCAGTTTTGAAAGTGGTTTTGTAAAATCATGGATAGCAGGTTCATAATGGGGAACTAGGAGGAACTCTTTAAAACTCTTTAAAATCCTTACTACAGAAATTATGGATGCAAAGTGAATGACCACAGAAGGTTACCAAGTTTACATGCTCTTCCTGAACAGCATCTGCCAGTACCCCTGGAGATCAAAATGGTGAACTCGATGGGCCATGGCTTGACAAAAGTGGGCATTTCTTTCCTTCTTCTGGCCATGGTGGGTCAGTCCAGCAAATCTCTACCCCAGCATTTGGAGTTCAGCAGTGGTCAGTAGTAAATGTCTATGGAGAAGGTAAGAAACAAGAGCAAAAAGATCCTTTCCTGCCTGTTCGTTCCCAGCTTCCCTTATGAGGAGAGGTTAGGGTTTCCCTGGTTAGGGTTTTCATCTGGACCAATGTTTCTTTCATATTTGCAGAAGATAGCTCTGTAGGCAGCTCATCTTTCTGAACCTGTTAATGTTCTGGGCTTCATAGGCTCCTTTCAAATTCAGTGTTGTGTCCTGAGGAAGAAACATGTCGTTCCATTTTTAAACCTTTTCCTGATTGCCTTATGGGGTTATACAGTGAATGATTTCTCTCTATGGATACCCTTCACTCTGTTTAAAGTTTTAATATTTTTCCCAAGCCACCGCAACTCTAGTACTGATGGCCTTGTGTGAAGCAGTAGCAAGCCACGACTTGCAGACACTTGCTGGCCAGATATTATTTGGAGTGGAATTCAGGCATCCCTGAGCTGTGGTAAGCTCATCACTTCCTCCCAGTGCAGCCTCTGATTGGAGTCCACAGAGATGCAGCCCAACAGGAATTGATGGCCATGTAATTGGTTCTTGTGTATTCACATGACAAAAGATGAGTGACGGTTTTGACTGGGACACTTGTAACTGGCTACAGAATCAAATACTGATGCTCAGGTAATGTGCTCGTTTCAATGTAGGACGTGTGAGTGAGCTTGGTTTTGGCATTTCTTTGTGTGAGTATTTGACTTACCAAGTAGAAATTGTTCTTTTAATAGCTGTGTTTTTGGATGTGACTTCCTAAATTCTCAGAACACATGGAAATAGGGCAAGCCATGGAAAGGAAAGGAGGAAACTGTGGTTTCACACTCCTGCCCGCAAAGCTGCCTATGCATTTAAAGATTCCAAACTTCTGTTCCCTGAAGTGTTGGAGGACTGACTGCCAGCAGGTTGTCCTGCTTCACCTAGACAGCCGTTTACTGAGTGGCAGGAGGCAGTGTGGTCCTTAATATCCCTTTGTCAGATATTTTTTGTCATCAAAGGACAATGTATGTTAGGGAATCTGCTGTTCCATTGCAGACTTGAGATGTGTGCCTGAAGAGTCTTTTTCTCAGTCCTTTCCAATGCAATTTTTTCCCTCTTCTACCATTTTATGTGTAATTTTTCCCCAATATACTGACATAAAGCATCATAATAAATTACTGCTCACCTTATCTTATCCTTTCCCTATCTCTATGCCATCTGTTTTACCTGATCAGTTTCCTGTTTTCATTTAGCTTATCTTAGTTATCAGTGAAATTAAATAATTCTTAGCCTGCCTTGCAGGCCAGCCTGATTAAAGATACTGAAGGTGATAATCTGTGCTGTGAAACTGTGCCTTATGTCAGCATGATTTGAATTCTGGCTTCTACAAAACTTTTCCAGCGAGTTTTTGGGTGGTTTGGGATCTGTGTGGAAAGCGGCCCCTGAACATCTTTATGCCTTAGATGTGTATTATCTGTTAATGAAACTTTGTATGCCTTTCTCTGCATGCAGGGCTGGGGCTTTCTGGCCTGACTGGCAGCTTTGATTTCTCACTCTGGTGCTTGCTCACAACCGAGCACGCCCTGAACCTGCAGATGGGGAGGAGGGGTTTTATTCAGGATCTTGGTTGCTTAGGGCTGAAGAGTTGACATGCTCCAAACACGTAGTATGAAAACCCTGAAGCAAATCATATTGTGTAGAGTGGAGAGCTGGGGAGGTGGAAGCTGCCCAGGGCTTTAAGGGCAAGAGGATTAAGGTTGTTGCAAGCGTGTCCGTGTCAGGGCTGGAATGATCAGAACAGGAAAGCTCTAGGAGTCATTTCATGGCTGAGTTAAACGCAGATGAGGCTTTGCTTCCCTCCTCCACAGAGCACCTGTGTCTCCATGCCTCAGTGTCCTGGCCCTCTGTGTGTGTAGTGTGTGCTCCATATACATGCCTTTCCCCTTTCACCTTTTCTGGTCTTTGACTTCTTAAACCCTCTGAGCATTGTTTCTCTCTCCCCTGATGAAGAACTCATTTAGACTGAATTTGTAAATTGTTTGAATATCGCAGGGAAGTGGAAGAAGATCAAGCATTCTGTTTTTGTGATTTGGCTTCTTTCCCCTAAAAGCATGAACAAGTACAGCTCCTGCCTCTGCATGGTATTGAGAAAGAACTGCTGCCCTGTGTGCTAAGATAAAAAAAGTATATGTTTGTTGATAACTCCTCTTCTTCCTCACCATCCTGATCACTTTTTTCAAAATTCTCCTAAATACGAGAGTTTGAACTTATTATACGTGTCTCTATATGGCAGAAGGAAAAAGACAAAAATAATCTGTGGCTTGTGGCACCAGGAAAAGAGATTCCTTCCACCTCTACTTTTAAACTGAAACATTCTTGATTTTTAGTTGTTCTGGCAGACCTGAAAGGATTCTCCCCTCCCCCTGACCTCACTGGCATTCATGGATTGCTGCTTATTGAAAAGTAATTTTCTGTCATAGATTCTAATGGAAAAGTTTATATAAAATGTCATTCTATATATGTACATGTATTTTTAAAACAATACTTGTTAACTGAAAACTTTGCCAGTCACATCTGAAAAAATACTGGGATTGGTCTTGGCAGTCCCAAACCTTAAAAAATAGAAAGGAGGTATTTTCTAAATAGAAGATACTTTCTTCTTTTGCATCATAATTCTTTAAGCATTTTCTATATATGAGCAAATATTTAGACTTTTGTCCAAAGCAGTGACAGCTGGAATGTCTACTTCAACCAATTCCACATGTCCTCTTGTAGGGTGTGGGGTTATAAGAAGAAGAAGCCCTGGACCACATAAGGTTTGTGATAAAGTGTGAGCACAGATGACACTGCATATTCTTTCCCACTGGTGCAGGGAATGTTCACTCCATTTCTCTGCACAGGCTTGAAACTGGCCTGGTCAACACAGGTCTGCTTTTGTTCATTCTTGCTGTCTGCTTCTCAGATGCTGGCATGGATTTCACAGCAAGCATATTTTGTCCAGAGGTGTCAAAAGTTGCTTCTAAGGAAAAGTCTTGAGCACTGGTGGGTCAAAGGCACACAGTATCTGACTGAACTCATCTCTGTGGCAAGTACTTAAGGCAGCTTGGGTGAGGCTGAAATAAATAGGATTGAAATTGAAAAATTATCCTTTCTGTAAGAGTCTTTCATAGAATGTGATAGAAATAGATACGGTCTGAAAAGAAACCAGAATCATGGGGTTGAACCAGGCAATTTGCTTCTCTAGTTTGCAACCTGCTGCAGCACAGTGTCACAGTTGTATTTTAGGCAGCTCAGAAATTAAAAGTCTGTGCCCTGAGGGTTGTGCTGCTTCCTTCCTACAGTTGGTGTCCCTGAGGATCTCCTTTACTTGTTGTCAGGATTGTTGTAATTGCATCATCTCCTAGGGCTTGCTCAACACTCCAGTGTACCTGTCCATTGATAATACTGGCATCTTTTCACTTCCCTGCTTACCACCTGGTCTTCATTGCAGAATCAGGACCAAGCTTTTAGATTATGACAATTCTTGCTTTCTAGTAGGATATTGCAGTCTTAAGAGACACTAGGTGAGCTTTTTAAAATTGTGGTTTAACATTTAAAAACAAACAAAAAATCCCCCAGACCTCATTGCACTGAAGCTGTGATCATTAGTCCAGCTGAGCAGCATCTTTAACTTGTCTACAAGATCTGACAAGTCGGGACAAGCATTTCTATCCCGAAGGCAATGATGATAATTCAAGAAAAAGCATAGATGTTAACAAGTCCTGAGAATCACCAGAGGCAGCACGCCACACAGCTGGCCAGTTTCTGGCTTGTGGGACATCTGACATCAGTCTGATTTATCACAGGAGCAATACACTGGTGGCCAGGTTTTTTGAATCCACATGCAGCAGGTTTCCTGGCAGTTTTTTGCAAGATTAAAGTCTTGTAGCAGAAAGGGAGACAGAACAAGTGAGGTCCCACTATGAAAGACAGTTTTGGTTTGCTAATGGGAGATGCCTCAGCAAAAGGAGAACCTGGAGCCTTTGTTGCTGTCCTCCTGGTTATGGTTGTTGCCTGACATTTGGAGCAGACGCTGGAGGAGTTGAGTTGCTTTTCGATAATTTTTCTCAGCAATGACTTCTCACTCTGTCCTTGGCACAGTTCTTGCTATCCTATGTGGGACCTGCACTGTCCAGCTTATTCTCCCCGAGTCTGTTGCCTTTCTAAATCTCAGTGTGAAGGTACTAGGCTAGAAATCCTGTCCTGGGAGCATAGGCTACACCAGGCCTTCAAGAACCTGTCATGCATCGCACCCCTTCACCTGCTTCCCTTGTGCATCACTGGATCTCTTTTCTCCTTTCCCGCTTTTTTGGCATCCTGCACTGCCATGTTCTACAGGCTGGGGGAAGGATGCCATGGGCTGACTCCCTCAGTGTGTGTCCCACTGCTGACTGTGCCCCAGCTGTGCCAGGCAGACGGTCCCGCTCGCAGCCCCTCCTCTTGCTCGGCCCAGATTGGAGCCCCCGAGAGGTCTTTGTCCGCCTGTTGAGAGCAGCCCCCGTTCCTCCATTCCCACATGGCGCACCCTCCCCAGCAGCCCTCTCCGCATTCAGCAGTTTGGGCTGAAAGAACCTTGGCTAATTACGCCGGGCTGAAAATTACCACTTTGCCGTGTTGTCCTGCTGCTGGGCCCATTTGTGTGGGGCCTGTAGTTAGAGGGAACAAAGTCCCCCCCGTGGAGCCAGGCAGGCCCCAAGTGTGAAGCTACAGGTACAAGCAAGAGGGGAATGAAGGGAATAATTACCAGCTTCTCCAGGTGAAAGCCCCGTTAAAACTTCAATAAGCCAATTAGGGGCCAGGGTGTGTGTGTGGGGAGAGTCTCCCCCACCTATAACTGATTCCCACCAGGCAATTAACAGAAATCATTTCACGGAGGGGAGGATAAGAAATGGCTCTTAGAAATTGTCTTGAGTTTGGGGGGGCCTGAAACAGCACGACTGCTGCAATGGTCCTCATGTACTCCAACCTCCCTGCTCACTGTGTGGCCTGAAAATGTTGGTGGGGCTAGCAGGAGAGGGAGGAGGGAGGGAAAATGGCAAAGAAAAAGGAATCGCTGGAGCTTTACACCTGGGCAGGCTTTGAGAAAGTGAGGGCTGGAGTTCAGAGCTTCTTGTAAGGCTGTGTGTGGGCCCAGAGCTCTGAGCTCAAGGGGGCTGCTGGGTCTGGGGAAGTGGGCAAAGATCGAGCTCGGGGTGTCTTCCCCATGGGGTGAGGGGGAAGGATAATGGCACTGAACAGAGTAGGGAGGGGAAACGTGATGGGTGTGAAGGCTGGAAGTGGGTGTGCAGGCTGGTGAGAGCTGAATGCCAGCCCTTCAGAGATCTGCCCAAGATGCCTGATAAGTCTGTAGGTACAAGTGGTGTCCAGTGTCTAATACTGCGCGTGTATCTTATCCAGTGATCGTGTTTTTCTGCTGCTCAGTCAGCAGCTTCACCTGTTCCTTCCTTTTGAATTCATCTCAAAAACCCAGGGAATTTTCTCAAGACAGAGATTTTATGAAGTTATCTTGCAACACCCGTGTACTGTATTGCAGATGGCATGTGCAGCAGGTGGAGGTAGAGCACGCTGTCTGGTGGGTGCCTCGTAGGAGTATTGCCCATTGGTGACTGAAAGGCTGCTCTGGGGAGTAAAGCAAGAGTAGAGCATAGGATGAAGTTGCTACAGATGGCTGAAATTTCTGTAGTGATGTTGAAGGGAGAATGCATTGTGTGAATAAAGAAGTTGAGACACCAGCTGTAGTTATTTCACCTGCACTTGAAAAAGAACCCAAATAAACCTTTAACTCTGCAAAACACAAATGTAACCTTAGTAGCCACTTTCTTTGAATTTCTGATGTCATAGCTTCTAAGCATTAAAAATGTTCTCTGGTTACTGATAAGCTGATAGAATTGTGCTGTAGTGATCTATCTCAAGAGAGTCTCAAACTGGCCTGAAAGTGCCCAGATTTCATCTTTTTTCTTCTTCCCCTCCTGCCCTTCTCTTTCTCCACAGAGAGCTCTCTGTGGTAGAAACAGAGAGCTGTATCTCTTGCACAGCCCAGATTTTAGACTCAGAAATGGTTTCTCTGTTGAGTCATGTTTCTTTATTATTCAGCTTCTAAGATGTAACCCCAGTGGTTGCCTGCAAAGAGAGCTCTGCTCACAGAAAGGCCTAGTAGGCATGCACATACAAATCAGTTTTGGCATGGGCTTTGATTTTTGGTACAAGTTATTCAGATCAGTGCCTGAATTATGTTCTGGCTTAAATTTCTTTTTGATTAAATTCTTTCATTTTTTTATGGTTAAGGAGTCTTTTTTCCCCTGTAATAACAGTAAAAAATTGAGCATCATTTGGGATTTAAATGTGGTCTCAAGGGAGATAAGGAGTATGAACAACTACTCCATGCCTGGCAAGCCCAGAGGTTTGGGGAGTGAGGAAAGATGAAGATTGTGACATACCATGTAAATCTGTGTTTTACACTGTTAAAAATAGGTTATCAAGACTTTTCTTTCAAGAAAGGAGCAGGGTTGATGTCAAATACTTGTACAGCTACAAAAGCAATTCTGTTTGAAGTTCTTAAAAATGTCAGTAGCACTGTGAAAAGCACTGTTCCAGTATTCCTCTTGTACAGGAACACTCAGGATCCTAAATCAACTTTTATACAGCTAATCCGAATGTGGTCCTCTTTTGGACATTTGCTTCTTCCTAAAAGCGTGTGTCATGTGGAGTGTCGGGGAAAGCAGTGATGCTTAGATGTGAACAGCCCTAGGAACATCAGGGCTGTTTTGTGGATTGAATCACTAGTTTCTAATCAAGGGTATTTTCCCTTTCAATGCTGTAGTGTGGAAGAGTGTGCATGTCCTGTCTGCAATCTTTGTCTTGATGTCACTGAGCTCAGTTTTTCTGCAGAAATGAGGATTGTGCTTTGTATCTGGTGGCTTGTTTTCACAGAACTTAGCTGCTGCAGGGCTGCTGAAGGGACAGTGATCAAGGTTGCAGGTGACTTGTGCACAGAGTATGGGGTGAAACTACAAAGCAATGAAGGCAGGATGGAGGCGTTGGACATCTGCTAAGCAGCTTGCTAGAGTAGGGGTGATCTATCTACCATGCCAGGAGTTAGGCTTTTGGGGATATTAAAAGCTTTTTCTGTTCTTCAGCCTGAGTGTCTCTGAAGTCTGAGGCAAAGGAGGAAGGCTGAAGAGGTGAAGCTGATGTTCCCTCTACCGTGAGACATGAAGTGAATGACCTGGGAGGCAACAACATGAGCATTTTTTTTCTATCTCAAGAGCTGGAGTTCTGCCTCAAATGTGACTTCATGTTTCAATCCAGCATCTCTACAGTGCCCTTCAGTACAAAATGTAAATGCCTTCTTTCTGGGGACCACTTTTTAGTGGTCCACTTGAGGTGGCATATGAATGAGTTATTAGTCCATCTGTTCATGCGTGTGTCCCTGGTGCTTCTTGCCAAGAGCACAGCATTTCCTCTTGGAGTGGTTGTCTGCATTGCAGGGTTCATGGCCTTCTCTGTGCATTTTGTTTTCTCTCTGTGCTGAGTCCATAGTGGGGTGTGGCAGAGCTCTTCTGTACCTTCTCTGTGTGACACTTATGAGGTATTTTATGAGCACAGTTTAAGTTGACTGTTGCCTTGTGGGATGCTGTAGCGTGCACATGGGCTCAGAGAAGTAGCAGCAAACCTGCCAGAGCTTTCAGGTCTGTTTCTGGAACAAGCCTGGCTATTTACCTTCTGCTGCTGGGTCTTTTTGGCAAGTTTATTCAGCAAAGGCGAGGCTGTGCTGCAGTGGGATTCTTCTGCTTGCTCAGGTGAGCTTTAGGTACAGCTGTCTTAGCTGCTGATTTTTGTTAAATTTGTGGTTACAGAATGTTAACATATAACCCATCTGTCTTGACTTCTGAGGTACTGAAGATGCTTGGTTCAGTTCTCTGGTCGTTCTGTGGTCATTCTGTACAGCTAAAGGAACTGGTGAAGGGGCAACACCAGCCTTGCATGACCACCCAGTCCTGGGTTTGTCCAGCATTGCCTGTGTCTAAGGCAGATGGGATTTCTTGCTTCTTTGTGGTGCCTGCTTACTCATTAAGAAGAAAATGCTAAACTGATGCAGTGCTGTTTTTTTTTTTTTCTTGCAAATTAAATGCCCCTGGGGAAGGAGCCCTTGCTTCCCTGCACTCTCTGTCTCTCTCCCTTTGTGTGTATCTGGTCTGTTGGAGAAGTCTCATGCTGGAGGTGGCGAAACTCCCTGTGCTGGGTTTCTGACCCCCTCCTCTCCCCTTCACAATGTTGTTACTGTTGCATCTGCTCTTCAGCAGGGGCTCCATCAAGTTTGTGTGACCTTAGCACTGTATTCATGCTGGAGGAGTTACCTTCCATAATGATGTCAACTGATGAGGCTGGCGGGACGGTGGCGGCCGCGATAAGACATGACATGTTCTAATGATTCGCCTTAGCGAGCTGTGTGTGTGTGTTGGGGGGGCACGGAGGGGCTCCGAGAGGGGAGGTGGGGGCCCCACAGGTGCCGACAAAGACTTTGACCTTTGCTGCTATAATATCAGTGTTTCACAGGCAGGGCGGTTCGGTAACCCACTTTCAGCCCATCAAAAATTGATTTAATTGCAATTTTTTCCCCCAATTAGGAGCACTGGAGCTTAACTAATTGGAGTAATAGAGAGTAATAAGGCTCTGATAAAAAGCCTTCCTCTGCCTCCTTTGTATCTTGTGTCATCGCCTGTCAGAGGTCAGAGAGCTTGCATATTCTATTAGGCAGAGTTGCCTTCATTTGTACAAATTAGTTTACCCAACAGTAATTAAAATGCCAGTGCGGGTCGGGGAGAGCTGAATACAATTGATGGGCACGTTGGTGAAGGATTTGACAGCTCCGGTGGCCTCCCTTGCCAAAGCGTGTCAGTGCTGAATCAAAGGCTACACAAACCCACAGACCCGTGCGTTTAACCCGCGGCACCGTCGGCACCAACTGCTCTCTCTCTTCTCCTATCTCCCTTTTGGACTTGCTTTCTCTTCTCCTTCTTTTCTCATCTCACTTGAGACTTTTTAAAATAGATGTTTCCCATCTTTGAGCTGTCCTTTCTGTTGATCGCTTTCATAACACTGCTACCAACCCCCCCATCCTGTCTCCCTTGGTTTTCCCCCTTCTCTCCCCCACCTTCCACATTCCCAGCTGCAGGGCTCTGTCAAGTAATAACTTCTTTGTTTCCCAGTCCAGTGAGTCTCCATATATAATAGTTTCCAAAATGGAACAACGATGTCCAATTCCAGGGGGCGGGGGAGCGCGCCAGGAGGAAGGAACAGGCTCATGCACGTGTCAAGCAGATTCTGGATTTGAAATCCCCGAAGAGCAGAATGGAGCTAGGGAAGCAATCTGTTTACAGTACAGGGGAAGGGCACAAGCCTGGGACACAAGGAAGGTGTGGTGAGAAGAGGTGAGAAAGGACCTGTTTTACCCAGATTCCTTCCATGACTTTGCATTTCAGGACTCCCAGCTCAGGCAGGACCCGCTCTGGAGGCTGGGTTGATAGTGGGGAAAGTATGTGTTGTTCAGTGTGACTTGTATTTCTGGAGCTGAGGCTGTTTCCAAGCCTCAGGATAAAAAGCATCTTTCCAAAAGGACTGATGGGCATCTACCTCTGTCACTCTGGTGTGTTCACATCTGGCAATGGTCTGTCCAGGATGGGGTAAAGAGGGACGCTACATGAGTCAAGCTGTAGTTGGCACCTTGGGAGCAGCCATGGGATTATTGCAGCTGGAGTGTAGCCAGAGCACTACTGCTGTTGCCAGAAATGCCACGGGATCTTCAACAACCACAAGTCAATCAGATGGAGAGTTCTTGAGTTTCTTCCAACAGCACTGCCAGGATGTGTGTTCTCTTTCATTTCCTGGCCCAGCTTCTATTGTGGGAGGATGATGTCTAATGAAAGGTCTCTTCTGCAATGGTAGAGAAGGTCTGGCTTCTAGAGAAAAGGCTCTTGGTTGTTTTGTTGGGGTTTTCTCCCCTCTTGTTTATTCCTCTCCTCTCTGTCAGTAGGGAGTTTCAAATAAGAAAGAGGACATCAATATATCCAATGAGTTGGAAGATTCCTTGTGTTGGACAACAAAAAAATGCTGTTTATGAAATATATGTGACTCGATGCTGTGAAAAATTCTTGCGTTCCTGGTTTGGTTTCTGGCTTGCTTTTAGGTCCTAGGGGATCCCTGTGAAGACAACATGCCCTGTTATGGAAGCCCTACAGTGGTACATTTTTTCCCCTTAGAAGGGCCTATTAGAGAGAGTTTGTGGTCGTGGTAGCCAGCAGCTTTCAAAGGACAGAGGGGAGCTTAGTGGGGAAGGGACTTTACATCTCCAAGGCCATCTGGAGACTGACCATAGCAGTGTTTATGGTGGGTGTAGGTGGATCTAATCAGTGTCAGTGGACATCAATATGCTGTATATACTTCAGGTAGATGAGTCATGCCTGCATTAATATATTATGGTATCCTGTACTCCCCTTTTCCCAATTTAGTCTCTTCTCAGTCTGGCTGTAGAAAGCAGTGTGGGCAAAATGAAAGACACTTTCTAAGCTACTAACTCAGCTTGAATTGTTTTCTTGGGCAGCTGGCAACAACGGTTGTGAAAAAGCTGTGCTTCTTGAAGTTGGAGGGTTTTCTTATGTGTGTTCTGTGCTAAGACAAAAGAGCCTTGTTGAAGATAGTGTGAAAGAAGCAAACCTGATAGAAGGCTTCAGCTCTGCTGAATGAAGTTTCAGAAGTTTGGAGCCAAGCTTTACATGCTTTCCTCCAATCTGCATGTTGTTTTAGACATATGAAAACTGACTTGTGTTGCTCTCTTGCCTGAAGTAAAACTGTCACCTCTGAGAGGTTCCCAGTTATGAGACACCTGAGGCTTCAAGGTGTGTGCCTGCAGATCAGACTCAAAGTGAGGGGCCCTGTATCATGCCCTAGAATCCAGACTTTAAGGTCAGTTCACTCTCAGGCTTCGTGAATTTTTCATTGGCACCACTTCTTGTGCATGTTGTCTTGTGAGTGCTGCATTCTAATGCTGCAGTGAAGGTGGCCTGCTCTTGTGGGAGAAGTCTTATCTTTGCTTGCTAATGGGCTCAGGCTGTTAAAGATAAGGCCTGCAAACCTGATCCCGCTGAAGTATGAGACAAAATTCCTGTTGACTGAATGGAGTCAGCTTTACCCAGAAGAGACTTGTTTGTGGCCCTGAGGCCTGTATTTGATGCTGGAGAAAAATCTCTTTATCTAATGCTTTTCTCTCTCTCTCTCTCTCTCTCTTTTTTTTTTTTTTGTTTTTTTTTCCTCTGAGGGGTGAGGGGTAAGGACCAAGGAGGGAAAGCTGAAGTCCAGAACTGACAGCATGAGGGAGGATTAGACCTAGCTGTTCCTCCCACCTTTTTCTCCCTGTTGGTGTGCTTCCATGGTAATTTAGACCTGTGGCAACCATCAAAGCCTTGTGCATACCTTCTGCACAAAGGGGTCTGTCTCCCACATGAGGGCGTTCTCTGCTGAGACAGAGTCAGTTTGTCCCCCAAAAGAAAAATCTTAAGCACCCAATTGCCTGCTTGACTGACTCCCTGACTGCTATTATGTTTCTAACCACGGTAATTGACTTTAGTAGTTATTAATGGATTATGACTG
Organism: Bombycilla garrulus; assembly: GCA_013400315.1. Lineage (NCBI taxonomy): Eukaryota > Metazoa > Chordata > Aves > Passeriformes > Bombycillidae > Bombycilla > Bombycilla garrulus. Next base: position 700,872 of record VXBU01011898.1, read on the forward strand.
GCATGGGGGGACAAAACCCAACACCTAGCTTTGTAGCAGAGGGACCTCCTGACCAAAGTGCTGCTTTCCAGACATGGGGCTTGATCGACAAGCTGTCAAAGTGGGTGTCTTTTGCTTGTTTTCTTCTGAGATGGGTGACATTGGCAGAAGGGAAATGTTCCCTCCTGTCCTGGACTGTAGTGGAGAGAAGGCAGGCATTAAGCAGAAACCATGTTTCCAAAGATGAAATGCTGCACACTTTCTTAATTGATCCTGGTGACTGCTGCACAGCAGCAGGAATTGGATTTTCCATAGATTCTCAGACTTTGGTCAGGGACTTACATGGAGAAGAATAATGTAAGCACCCTGCAGCAGCTGTGGGACAGCCCAGTGCTACAGGTGCTTTGGCTGTCGCATGTGCACTGCCAATGAACATGGAGTTTTGCGTGTAAGACATCCTATTTCTGCAGGCCTTTTCCAGCCTAAAGGGCAGCTAAGGGACACAGAACTTGTGGACACCTCCAGGTGAATGAGTTTGGGTGGAAGGATGGAGTCAGCACAAAAGAGAGCCTTGGTGGCTGAAGCCCTTCCTAAGTTCTTGTAGCTCTTTGAAATTGTTTAACGCTATTCGCTTGCCTCTTTTGTCAGTGCTGCTTTGGCCTTATGGTTTGGAGAAACCAATTGCTCAGCTAAACCACAGAGAAAGGAGTAGAAGGAGCCCTGAGTTCTGGTCTTGCTTCCATTTGGTCCTTCTCTGGCTTTGATTGAGTTGAGCCTGTATTTACCACTTGGCTGTTGAGTGCCTTTTTATAGCAGCAGTAGTGCCTCTCACAGAAGTCAAGGATGCTGCAGGAATCCATTCCTGGTGCAGTAGAGGCTTGCAGACACCTTGACTTCCAAAGAAAGAATGTTGGAGAGGATCAAAGAATTGTTTAAAAATTGCTCTAACTGCTATTTTTACAGACAAGACATTGTTTTCTTATTTTGCTTTCATCTTTCAGCTGCCAGCCTTGTGTCATACTGTGAAAGTTTTTTGGGAAAGCATAGAGATGGCTTTTATTTAAGGCAGCTTCCATTTCCTATGTTCATGCTATCCTTGTTGCATTGACTTAAACATGGTTTTGGCATTTTATTCTCAGTAGCTGCAATAAATATGGCTCTGTGAGAAGTCATTTGGAACTTACTTAGAGGTCCTTGTATGGGCTGCTTCCTCTTACTTGGACTGAGAATAGGAAGCTGGCACGAAACAAGCAGTGTGGTTTGGAGAGCACAGCACCATGTTCCTGATGCTTGATTTTAAGGATTTATTCTGTCTTATGAACTAGAATGAGGCCAGTGGGTGTCAGGTGACCTCTGGAGCCAGCACGTACAGCAGGGATGTAGCATTGCCGAGAGGACTTTGGGATGGACCCTGCTGGAGGGTGTAAACTGAGCCAAATACTGCTGCAGGAGAGCTGTGCTGCCCCTGACAGAGTGTGCCTGAGCCCTGGGGAGGGCAGCCTGATCCAGCTTTGAAACTGGCCCTGCTTTGAGCAGGTTGGACCAGAGACCTCTAGTCTGTGATTCTTTAGGCCTGTGATGCTGCAGCCAGTTCATGATTGTACTCAGAAGTTGCCAACAAACAAGTAAGACACGAAGTAGGAAATAACAGTAAATTTTCCTTGGGGTCTTTCTGCAGCTTACAGCATTGACTGTGCATGAAACATCAGAGTACTGTACTAACTCATTTGAAAATTGCCTACAGCTGTTCCTGTTCAGGTTTTCCCTTTGTGTTTACAAACACATCTTTACGTCCTGCCAATTCTCTGCAGTTGTGACCTGCTGCATCTGGGAAGCTCGGCCAGTGAGAGCCTTGTGGCAGCTCTCCCTTTGCTGCTTCCTGTCCCTTGTGAAATGTAGTGGGACGTGCTGAAATCATCTTGAACCAGAATTCAAAATCTGTCTTGTAACCTATTTACTCTGTCTTGCTCATGCACTTTCTGAAGAACATGAGGATTAGTAAGTGTTTTTTGTTTGTTTCTTTGTTTTTTTAAACAGCTCGTTTGTGACGGGGACAGCCTGCTGTGGACACACCTCACCTCTGAGAATCTGGGACCTGGAGAGGTGAGTGAGCTTCCAGGTTACAGAGAGGCGCTTGACAAGAAAAGTGAATAACAATGCAATTTTGGAAATGCTGCAAAAGGGTATAATTCCTTTTTTCAATATAGGCAGGGGATGATCGAAGATGAGATGTGTTGCAGAGTGGGAGAGGACACAAACTGGTCTGGGAAGGCATATATCCAGGGGTGGTTCTGGTTCAGTAACTTAGCTTTTCTTCTCAGCTTTTCCAGTTGATGGCACAGCCATCCTGGTTTCTTCCCATTACCTGTATACAGTCAAAATATACTCATTACACCCTCCTTTTCATCTCTCTGTTGATGCCTTAGCCTCAGCCAGAGGAGATGAGGAAGGTGATCCTTATCCTCCCATTCACCCACTTCTCTGTGTGCTGGGAAGCCAGAGGCAAACACAGGCTCCGAAGTCACCTTGTCTTGGCTGGCAATTCCAGTGGCTCAGAGAGGTGAGGTGTGGTAACAGGTTATCTGTTGAAGTGATTTAGGCACGTTGTCTTCTCTTTGTCCTAATAAGCACTGAGGAGGTTAATTGCTGTGGCCTCTGATTTGGGGTCTTTGAGTCGTTCCTGTTTGGTGAAGGTGCTGACCTTAGCAACTGGGGAAATGTAGTTCTCAAATCTTGATGTGAGACTCAACTGCTGACAAATTTGAAACTCTCAGCCTGAGGGTCCTAGTGTAGTGATGGACAGATAGCAAATATTTCACAGGATTATTGGAACGGCAGCCCTGCCTTCCAGGACCAGGATGCTCTGGGTAGGAGTGGCACAGCCCAGATTATCCAAAGGAGTGCTGTCAGGATTGAGGTGAGCAATGGCAGAAGAGGCCTGAGGGATGTGAGTAGAGCTGTATTCAGGGAAAGGGGGGTGGAGGAGGATTGGTGTGGACACAGGGTAGGTCTGAGATCAATTGCTTTCTAATCTATAGTTTAAATAGTTTCGATTGTTTAAGTCAACTATATCAAATACAAATTTAAACCAGCTTTTTTTTCTCTGAAGTAACAAAAATACTTTGCAACAATGCATCCTACAAAGGACAAGCTGGAGCAGGAAAGAGCACCAGTGCATTTAGTTATGGTACACATTTCTTAGTGACCCATCCAGTGGTACCTTTGGAGTAGCCCAGAAGGATGCAGGCTGTGCTGTGATACCCCTGCCCATCAAGTCTTCTGGCTATTCTTGAATAGAGGCATCTGACAGGGGTGAGGAGATGGGCAACCCTCTCCCCCCTGCCCCAGCCTTTCTGACAGCCTTTCCCAAGGAAGCCTGAAGAGATAATAAAGCTGTGTAGAGAATAGGATTAAGGTAATGAACAAGCACAGCGGAGTTTGATCTTTCAATAAGGTAAAAGCCTGAGTGACAGGCAAATAAAAAAGCCAAGGCAACCTAGGCCACTAGGCCTCTGTTGAAATGGCTAGAGTGTCAAACTTATTCTTCCCTCTTCACCTGTCACAGCTGGAATGCACCATGCCACTGGGTCTTTTCCTCTGCAGGGACTGGTGTGTGAGCTGGTAGATTCATCAGCGTGTGCAGGGTAGGAGGCTGAGTAGGAAGCACGGCTGGGACTCCAGCATGTGAAGCTTGATGATCATTCATAGAAAGGGAGTACAAAGCTATCGTTCTGAGTCTTGACTCTCCCAGCAGAGCTTTGGATCCATCTTCAAAGGCCCTCAGCAATGCCAGAAGTCATCTTGTAGGGAATGCTGTCTGTTCCTTTGAGGCTTTTGAATGTTGTCTCCCTGGTCAGACCCCAGGAGTGAGAGTGTGGCATGAAAACTTAAAATCTTAGAGCTACCCGGGATTCAAAAGCTCCTCCTGTGCTCAATGTGTGCTGATAACATCTAGCAGACAGAGCCGGGGCCTCTGAGTCTGCTGCTTGTCATTTTCTTGTGGCAACAAAAGGGTGCAGAGGCTGAACCACAGAGGCTGAACATGGCAAGGATATTATGTCTAAGAACAGAATCCAGGTAACTTCTGTCAAAAAAAAATCAGGCAAGTTAGAATGACACATAAGGTGTGATCCTGAAAACCACAGGATCCTTAGCACCACTGAGGTGTTTAGTGCTGTCCAGAATCAGTTAGTTCAGTTAGGGGAGTTTTCTTTGAATTGGGGGGTGAGTAAGTAACAGTACAACAGTTTCTGTGCCCTTCACTTCCATTGGGGTAGGTGGTCTTTTTACCCAACAGCTGAGAGCTGGAACGTGCTACAAAAGGATTTAAAGCTTAAACAACCTTTTGTGTACTGATCATCTTAGTTCCACGCCAGATAAGTCCTTGGTTGGTGCTTGTCGCTGTTGGTCATGGTATGTTTTGTATTTATGACCTTCGCTGTTCCCTGACCCTGGGGCAGCCATTCTCATCCCTCCAAGAGGAAGGGGATAATATCTTCACCTGTAAATATGTCCTGTGCTTTGAAAAGGGCTTGGTTGGTTTTGGCGTAGAGGAAATTTTTAGTGGAGAAAGGAAACGCCTCTTGCTACATCCCACTCCCACAACTGCCTTTCATTTCTGACTCTGCTGAGATGATGGCGTTGGATCAAAGCCACAACAGGCAGCAACAAGCAATTGTCAAGGGAGTCTAAAGCAGGGGAATGACTGCATAATGCCAAGACACTGTCTCTTGATGGCTGAAATTCCAGCTGCTGCTACACCTGGCCCTGTCTCTGTAATGAAGGAGGATTTAGATTTTTTTCTTATGCTTTTGAAGCTGGCTAGCTGCATTTCTGGAGGACATCTCTTACACCACACGTGCTACATCGTGCCATCTGATTGCTTTTAGATGTGGGGAAGTTGCTGTACACTTATTCCCCCTCTGGATCAAGGTGTGTGTGTGTGTGTGGGGTGATTAGTGGCCTGCAAGGAGAACGGTGAGCAGTATGGGCCACACAATACTAACCCATGTCCTTGCATCAAGTGTCAGGGCTTGCTGACTCCTTGTCCTCTTCCAAGTCCCCTTGTCCTTCCTTTAGTGAGGGATATGATGGCAGCTGCCCCTCTTGCAGGTCAGGTTCCTCTGCTCACTTTTGCCTTTCTCTATTCAGACCGTCCTGTCTTGTTTGCCAGTGTGAGTGTGTGGCTCAACAGAAGAGCCACTTAATGGCAAGCAAGAGAAAAGGAAACCTTATTCAGTTCCTCCTCCTCTTTCTTCTTCTTTCTATTGCCTTTGGGAGTTTAAACTCCTTGGAAGATGAGGGTCATGCGCCACTGACAGCTCCAAGGCCAGCATTTGTCATTTGCCTGCAGAGAACTGTTGCTTCCCATGTTATTGGGGTGGTCTTGCATGTTGTTACTAGAGGACAAATGCTCCTGTCTCAAGGATGCTTCTCCATAAAATAGAACACTCCAGAGTTCTCTTTGCAGCAACTCTTAGAGCTATTCTGCAAAGCCTGACGTTTGAAATGGACCAGTGATCTGTCTAACATGGTAGTCTTCACGCTGTAAACACTTTGAATGCACAAACCCTACGGCGTTCTTTCCTGTGACATGACGTGACATGCTGCAGGGCACGAGAGCTGTGAAAACTGAACCAAAGTTAGCTGTGCCCTGCAAGCCACCCAGATCCTCTACCTTTTAAATATCCAGTCTTTGTCCAACTCCTCCCCACTTTTGAAGGTATTTTTGGCAGAGTGGAGATTTTGTTTGTTTGTTTTCTGGGGTTTTTTGTGGGGTTTGTTTTTTTTTTTTTTTAGAACCCCCTCTAATTTCTTGTTCGGTTTTTGTCCCGCTCCTGAGCCCTTTGAAAGTAGCTTTATGCCGTCACTGACACCAAACTGACACTTTGCGTTTCCCCACTTCTTATCCCTTTATGGCAACAGATGTTGAAATTTTGTATCCCTTTTATCTGTCCCTCTTTGCCCTCTTCCTGTAATTAGGTTTCCCTTGTTAGCAGTACAAAGTGGCCCGGTTTGCTGCCTGGCCTTTTGAGCCATTGTGTCGGAGCACATTTTTTTCCTCCTCTTTCGGAAGAGTTCCTTCCCCCTTAAGTAATAGGCAGGGTGTGGGCCAGAGCTGTGGCTTTTTCTTGTTTCTTTGTTCTCCATTTATCTCTGCCACCTTTTTCAAAGAGATGGAGAAAAAAAAAATAGAGTGCGTGGAAGGGGAAGATACAGAGTTGCATTTCTTGACCATCGGGCCCCCCTGCTCTTCAGGTGTTCAAGGCAAGTGCCTTTGATGTCTGCAGGTTTTGGGGAGGTGGGAGTAGAGGATTTGTGAGAATGACTTGGGAGTGGAGGAGAAGGGAGATTCAGGTGTACGGATGGTGCCCTCAGCAGAGGGTTGGGGAGGAGTCTCAGGAGGCGAGGCAGCTGCTGAGCAGGTTAGTAATCTATTCTGCCTGTAGTGCTATTGCACTGTGCTCTTCCTTTTCAAGAGCCAGCATGAGTGTTACCATCTTAAGCAGCTGGCTGAAATTTGCTAACGTGCTGCTGCTGTATCTCTAGTGTGTCTTTCCATGGGTCATTTGCTAGGCTACATCTGTCTGGGCCATGGAGGGGGCAAGAATGAGTTGCTGTCTTTTCAACTTTTGGCTTATGTTAATCTGCATCCATTTTGGTGGCTCTTCAGAGCCCATGGAATTAAAATTTGCGTTCCCTGTACTGGTCTTAAACAGCAAGTGTAATTTGAGAGTTGAAGCATATAGTACTGAACACCCTGGTCAGGTGATCACTACTGATGATCTCCTGTTTAAATCGAGTCCTTCTTGACTTTGTCTCCTGTTGTGCTCCAGTTTTTTAATTGTGTGAAAGTAGATGAGTGAAATGAGAATCTGCAGGTCTAGTTCTTTGTTATAAGTCTTGCTGAATGTTTTCAATGGTTTCTTAGTGTTGTGCCACAGCTTTGAACTCCAAGGTTTATACAAGTTTGAGACCCTCTAATTTAATCACCAAAGCTGTTGGGTGAAGGAAGCACATATATTCAGAACTAGAGTTGCTAGATCAAAAGGAAAGGTAACTGACTCCAAGAAGTGCGGGGACTCTGTCTCACCCAAGCATTTAAACTGGATTTATCCTGCCACAGAAAAGTGGGTGCATATGTCTGATAACAGGAGAGACAAGCAATAGCGAGTGTTATCCTGTCATTGATACCAGTTTCACATGATCTGGGGAGCACAAGAATAAATGTGGTAGGTGTGGAATACCCTTTCGGGCAAAGCTTTTCTATAGATTCATATGTCAGGCATTTTTTTTTTTGCCAAGGAAACTCCCCCAAGTTTTGTGAGAAGGAGACTCCTTATTCCTTTCAGACTTGCATTTCTTTCTCAGCATCTGTCTTGGCTGAGCACAATTGGCAATGACCAATCCAGACCTTGAGATCGTGAGTGTTGTTGAAAGCAGGACACCAGGCCTATGGCTGGCTTGAGCCTGTTCTGGAGAAAGCTTGCTGGTGTAGGGAGCCTCTTAAGTGATGGTTCCTTGGATGACTGTCCCTTTTAGGAGACATAGTTGTGTTCAGAATTCTGTCTCCTAGGTCTGTAATGGATAGCTTCACTCTGTGCAGTGTATTCCCATGGTATGCATGTTTTCTGAAAACTGAGGCCTTGCTGTTCTTGACTGATTTCTGATTGGTTTTTGGTTTTTGTGACACTGTGTTTCTGAACTCTCTCATATAAGCTGGGCATCTTCTGCCTTCTTTTTGTTAAGAGGGCTCTGGTCCATCTTAACCTAAGTGTAAAATCATTGTAAGAGAAGGACCATACAGGTGTTTATCCTAAATCATTTCTTACCCATGGCAGTCTTGGTCCTGTCTCACTAGAAAGGACCATGAGGCCAGCTCCTGTCTTTTGGATGTCTGCATGTTCAGGGCATGCTGTGGCCTTTGAACTCTTGTTCAGGCGTATTTATGACAACTTTACAAGGCCCTGAACAATCGGAGAGCATGGGGGGGGGCTGGACACTCCAAGCACATCAATCAGTTTCATCCCTCTGAGCCAAAGCAAAAGTAATCTTTATTTTTCCCTGGGTTGAGAGAGAATCAACAGAGGCAAGAGAGAAGAATGGGAAGGAGTGAATGAGGAACCCCCTCTGTCACTGGCTAGTGGTAGCTCATTTAAACAGATGGCTTTGTTTTGATTTGGACTCTCCATTTTTTTGTCTCCCCACTAAAGGAGACCTGCAGAGCTCTGTCCAGAAAGGGAGCAATGCAGCCGCCTGTTCCCACACAAGTGGGGCGAAAGGCGAGAGGCTTTGAGAATTCCCTGCTTCTTTTCCTCGCCTCCCTCTTTTTCTCTTCCTCCAAGAAATCACAGTTTGAGAATTCCCCCCTACTCCTCCTGTTGGAAAGAAAGACAGAGAAGACATTCTTGACATTCTTTGCAGAGAAAAGGGGTTAAATGTCTGAATTTGGGGGTCACCATGTTATACAAATTGCAATCTAATCGTTTTTACAAGAACACACGTGTGCTAAGAAAAGGAGCCATGGACAAGAAAGAAAAGGGGATAGACAACCTTTTTTGTCCTATCTTCTTTTTTTTTCTCCCCCTCAAGGTTTTGGACTATTGTCATGTCCTGTCTCTCTCCCCTCCTCACCCCCGAGAGGGAGAACATTGATTTTATAGTTAAATTGGTTCGTAAAGCAGAAGGGCTTGGTGCCATTTCTGTTTGTTTTCCCAAATAAAAGCCCCAGCAGGGTCTCTTTTGCACCGTTGTGGCTTTATTTGAAGAAACTGGCTTTTTCCCATAGCCCAGTGTGTCAGTTTATCCTCTGAACTTAACCTTACGGGAACCCGAACAACAAAAACTCACAGGGTCCCAGAGCTGGAAAGGTAAAGAAATTGTATCTTTTTATTGGACCATTTAAAACGTGTGTGGGCCAATTCAGAGAAAGCAGAAGAAAAGAAGGCAAAACTCTCTCTTCTGTCTCTCCCCTCAACACAATCTCAGACCGTCGTTGGTGTCTTTCCCCCCTACTGCCTCGAGTCCCTTCAGCTGCACTGAGGAATCAGAGAGAGGCATTTGCCCTGAAAATCACTTGAAACAGCGTCTCTGAGCCATTTCACTTGGAGGTGCTCCCTCAAAATTTCCCAAGCCAATCCCACACCTCCCTGCAGGAATTAGTAGCCTGGTCCAAATGCAGGGGCAACTTTGGGGTAGGACAGAAGAATAACTTTGCCAAGGATCTGCTTTTCTCCCTATGTACAATACAGATGTTGTTTGATCAAGCCTTTCCCTTCTTAGCATAAGTTGCTTCATCCCCTCAGTGCCTCAGCTCCTATTGCAAAGCACTTGGAAGTGACAGCAGCTCAGCTCTTCCCTTTGGTTTTAGTGTGCTCTCCTAATCGGGTGACAGAAATTGTGCAAATGCTGCACTTGGGATAATTATTTTCAAATGGATTTCTTTTCTCTGTTTGATACTCAGATCAAATATCCCAGTGTTTGGAACAGAACAGGGCTCTTTATATCTCTTTTTTTTAAAGTATATGCTTCCCACCTGTCTTGTTTCAAATAGTTACTGGGGCTCAAATATTGGTTTAGAGCTCTGTTTGGTTTCTGAATAGTCATCTGCTTATGTGCAATAGATTCTCCTCTTCTATGGATGATCACAGTTCACAGATGAGGATTCCAGAGCAAATGAATTGTTTTCAACAGATGTTCAAAATTCAGCAGTTTCGTAGAGTTTGCATATTTATGTAATATCCGTTCTAGTGACCTGGGGTTACCAGAAATTGAGGGTAGGGAGAAAAATGTTTTCATCCCAGCTTTTGGAGTGTAGTTCTTGTGTACTGGAGACAGCTGGGCAAGATCCTCAGCAAATGGGCAGGTTCCAGCCAGGCTGGTGCAGACTTCTTCTGGACTCTGACTATCAGAAAGATCTCAGGGAGATCCTAAGTTTTTATGGCCACACAAATAATTGCAGTGGCTTGGGAGGCTGTATATAACTTCAACTTGATGAAGCAACATCCCGCGGGTTGTCTGGAAAGTAACCATCTGGACTCTGCCATTACCGATCTTATTTTGTCTTTGTATTAGTGATTGAGAAGGAATAGATTTGGAAGCTGTTTTTAAAAAGAACAAGAACTTAAAGAAGCCAGACTGTTTCTTCCCTTCACTTCCAGGCTGCCTGTCTTCTGGAGGGATCAGGGGAGCTATGCTCATGGCTAGATTTCTAGCATGGACAGAAAAGAGTGGAATGTGGAAATCATGAGCAAATATCTGATTTAAAAAGTAATTTTAAGAAGTCTTGAAGAACTTGGAAATGGATTGAGAGGAATCAAAGGATTCTCTATAGTGTCTGAACAAAATGCCTTTCATTGTTGGACTCTTCAGTTGGATACATTTGCCAGGCACATCGACTTGGTTTAAACATCTTGTTCTATCACCAAGGAATCTGGAGCGTAGTGCTAACACAGCTTTCCTGTGCTAGGGATGAAACAGGCTGCTGGACTTGCTCTGGGTCTGTTCCTTGTGGCTGGTACTAGATTACTGCCAATATTATTCAGTCTGTCTAGATGCTTAACAAGAAATTATGAAAAAATAGGAGTATTATGAGATTCCTCAACCCTGGAGGTTTGCCTGTGTGTTTGTAGGTGCTGCCTTGGCCCACATGGTTTGTGGTTAAAGTGCTGAAATAGAGAGCTCTTGCTCTAGACTGGTCTTTCCAGAAAACTTGCAGTGTCACATTGGTGATTCTGCCTCACACAGCTCCACTGGTGCAGAGTTGTTTCTGTTGGTGGCACCCAGCACTGGGGCTGAACACTGGCACTGTCTGGCCCAGGCTGTTCAGTACAAAGACAAGCACAGCTCCAACCATCTGCACAGGTAACTGCCTGGCTTGCTTGAGGAAGACCTGGGAGCAAAACAGCTACTTGCTGCTGCTAGAGGGCCATGGCAGGGTGGGGAGATGGTGTGGCCCTTCCATGTTTGGTGTCGCTTGGTCTTCACAGACGCTTCCTGACTAACCTTCACATCCCATAACAAGGACAGGACCTCTGAAGTACTGAGGATTAGCCTACCTGGGATTTGGAAGGTGTTTAGGTCAAAAAGGGACCACAACAAAAGGAAGGCAGCTGTTTTCTGCTGTGTTTGGCTGGTGCTGGTGAAAAAAGTCCAAGATAGCCATTGCATCTCTTTCTGTCCCTCATGGAGAAGGTATCTTCTGTCCCTCTAATTTGATAGAAACAATTGGTGATGTGCTGGTGTATCTGCTGCTTGCCTGTTCATGGGTTATCTTGATCCTTTATGGATTATTAAGGATTAGCTGTGGCTTTTGTTTCCAAGAAAGGGGAAGCTGTTCAGGTATGAGGTTTGAGGGAAGGGAGTATTTGGGATAACCAAGAGTGGACAATTTGTGGGCATTGACTTGTGATCCCAAGACCAGAAGTGTTGTGGTGGCAGAATTCCCTTCCCAGCATGGGCTCATGGCTGTGTGCTGCAGGCACATAGAGCTCGTGTGGCATGGTGATAGCTGTCCGGAGACCTTAATCTGCTGAATAAAGGGGAAATATAATAGCGTTCTGCATCTTTTTCACCTTAAGTGAAACACATGGGTGTTTTGTTTGTGTGCCCAGTGTAGAGCACAGTAAATTTTCGCCTGGTGCCAGATGGTTAAGTGCTTCACTGTAGCAACTACCACATTGCCTCTGTAAATTGCCAAAGAGCTGCTCCTGTTTCCAGGGGCTGCAGCTCGCACCTGAGGGCTGCTTTGGCTGACCTGTTCTTGGGCCAGGAGAACCAAACTGATTAACAAACCAGCAAAGCAAGGTTTACTTTGCTGCAGTAACTTGCAAGTATCTGTGCTCATTTTATGCCTACAGAAAAAAGCTAACCTTTTTCTTTTCTCCTCTATTTTTTTGTTGCCTTTCTTTCATTTTTGTTGCCTGGGATGGAAAGGTAAGTGGAGGGAAGAAAACTGGTGTGACGCTGTTGAAGTGCTTGGGTACACTGGAGTGAGGTGGTACCCAAGGCATGGAAAAAAGGCATGGAAGGCATGGAGAAGCACTGGGAGTGAAGCACCTGGGTGATGCTCAGGGCCCAAGCTGCTGGTGCTGCCTAGGGCTTGCTGGGGTAGCTCACCTCTTGGGAGTAACTCCCTGCTCCTGCCTGAGCAACTGGGAGAAGAGTCTGTCATTTGGGAAGTCTGACCCCTTATGCATCTCACAGTTAGTCCGAGGATTCTTGTCTGGGAGAGCAGCTGACTGACTCCTCATACCTCTGTTGTATGTCTTACAGCTCTGGGCCACACATACATCCTGTAGGATGAATGCTTTGCAGAAGCCTTGGTAAGGGCTCTGTGCGTGTCTGTTTGTCCTGCTGGCTTTGCAGAATGGCAGATGGAGGGGATCTGTGTGATTGGAAGGGCAGGGGAGTGCCAGAGGACTCATGTCCATCTGTGTGTCACTCCACAGTGGATCTGATGACCCATCTGTGCCAACCAAACCCCATTGCTCTTGCTCACGGTGCTCAAACCAGGAGTGCTGCAACGTCTCAACCCACAGACAGGTGCAGAATTGCCGCTGGGTTGGTTTACAAGTAACCTTCCAAGGGTTAATGTACTGTGAGAAGGTTGCAAAGGGCTGAAGCCTGGAATCCCCTCGATCCCTTGCCTGGAGAAACACAAAGTCCAATAAGCCAGCACCCCTGGATTCGTGTTGGGGGGGATTAATTCATGCACTTGATGTTAAAGCTTGTCCAAGAGGTTTGCGTGGGGGGGCCATTGCTAGGGCTGGTTGGCCTCTCTAAATGGTTGCTAGGGCCCTGGCATCAAGGTCCAATGTAGCTGCCCACAGCCACGGTCACGGAGGGAATTACACAGCCACAAAGAAATTGTTATTCTACATAATCTGCTCTTTGGAGAGTGACTGTGGGGAAACAGGCTGGCCCCAGCATGCCGCCAGCTCTGTGATCATAGAAGCGTGCTGGCTGCAAAGATCGGCCAGGGCTCGCCTTCTGATCTGGGGACACCAGGGCTCGAGGCGCTAATCTGCTTTATCAGCGATTTCTCTCTCCTGACACAAAGGTGTTTACTTGTTTTAACATCTCCTAGGACTCTATTTCTCCTTTTGTGTGGTCTTTATCCCCCGACGAGGGCTTTAGCCCAGATTACAGACAGAATTAAGGCATTTGGCGATGTGCCTCAGAACTGTGTGATGCTGGATCAAGGAGCAGAATGTAACAAAATAATGTAGGGAGATGCTGAGAGTGACCCCACTGCGGGATCTCTGCTGTTGGCTTTCAGGACTGCTTCATTGTCCTGAGAACCAGGAGGCTGTTGGAGAGGGGTGGCCATGCAGCAGAGTTTGAAAAGCAGGTGCTTCAAGTTTTATTGTGTCCAGCATTTTTGATGTAGAGGGTGTGAGGAGAAAGAGAAGGAAAAAAAGGAGGGTTTGCAATAGGTGGCCATTTCAAGCAGCTGGGCAGATTGTCCACTCCGTTCCCAAGGGTCTTTCATGTCTGAATATCACTGGCTGCTGCAGCAGGTGGAATGATACTGGGACAGGCTGTGCCGTGCACCTGATGCAATTCTGTGTGACCCAGGGAAGGGGCTCTGGCTTCTTCTTGAAGTCTGGCAGGGGAGAACCTCACCAGGCACCATCCACATGGTGAGCTGCTGGTTCTGCACATGAGTAAGCAGCAGAGTGATGCCACCACAAATCACCCAGTACAGAGCTTCCTGGAGATCTTGCTTTTGCTCTTTCACTGCAAGCAAGGAATTAAAATAGAGGAAAGGGTCAAAAAAAGGAGAAAAATCTAGCCTTTGGAAGGTCATCTCCAGAGCATCATTGGGGTGGTTGCTTTTGCTCTATCATGTTCAGCCCCAGATATGGTGTTTGTAGAATGTGGTGTAACTGGAGGGGGTTGAGGGGAGCAGACTGGGTTGGGAGAGTCTGATTTGCCTGTGGATCTGTGCTGCGTGTCAAAGACCTAGGGAAATACCCCAGTGGACAGTATTTTGAAGGACAGAGTATGGGATGGGATTGAACAGATAAATGGCTCTTGCAGATGCTTTGGAGTCTAAGCTGGGAGTTGTCTCCTATGGAAGTGGAGCCATATAATTCAGAATACTGGTCACTTCTCCCAGGTAAAAGGATCCCATTCTGCTGGGTATCAGCTGCACCTGTACCTTTGCTCTTCCTCTTTCAGCTGGGACTCCAGCTGGTCACCCTTCATGACACCCTTCATGGTTAGTGGCTCAACCAGTAGCAGAAGCTGAGGGTGGGAGAGGAAAACTGTGTGGGGTTTTGTATACTATCACAGAAATGAGATCTGGAAGACTTCTGTAACTCCATCTCTGCTCTGGCCAGCTGAACTGGAAGGGCTTTTTGCTCTGAATGACTCTTGCCCTAATGTGTTTCATTGCAGTGGTCAGCTGTTGACCTGTTTAGGGACCGACTTCCACCATGGAGCTGGAGTCTTGGATGTGTTCTATGAAACACCCTCCCTTCTCCTTTCTTGTGGGTACGACACCTACATCCGCTACTGGGACATACGGACCAGCACCAGGTGAGCCGTCCCTGCTGGCGTCCGGGGCCCACGCAAGGCTCCTGGGCTGTCCTTGTGCAGCAGCTGGGAGCTCAGCTCTCACTGAATTGGCTCCTTCAGGCAGAGTGGATGGAGCAGTGGAGGCTCAGCCCTGCTCTGGTTTGTGTTGCCCTTGCAGGAAGTGCGTCCAGGAGTGGGAAGAGCCCCACGACAGTGCCCTGTACTGCATAAGGAGTGATAAGAACCATATGATTGCCAGCGGCTCTTCCTACTACGGCGTGGTGCGCCTCTGGGATAAGCGGCAGACCCGGTGCCTGCAGGTGAGCACTGGTGGGAGACTGGGCAGCAGCAGAGCTTCTCAGCTGTTCTCTGGCAGCCCAGTGTGCATGCCTCGTGGGAAAAGGAAAGAGGCGCTGCTGGGCTGTCTTTGGGGCTACTCCACCATGGCAAACCTAACCTATATGTGGGGAAAACCTGCTTTGCACAGACATCTCAGCCTTTGGATTGTAACGCCAGCCAGTGTCTTTGGGCTGACCTCGTCTCTCAAAGGTTGTCTCTCCTGTTTCTTGCAGAGTTTTCACCTGTCCTCACCCACCAGCAGCCCAGTGTACTGTCTCCGTTTCAGTACCACCCACCTGTACGCTGCCCTGGCATCAGCCCTGCACGTCCTGGACTTCACGGCCTCGTGAAGGGCACCACAGCTGCTCCTGGTGACCCCAACTCAGCAGAGCTGATACTTGGCTCAGGGAATTGCAGGGCAGGAGAGGTGAGAAAGGCCCACAAGGCTTCTGAAGGGACTTTTTTGCCTGCCAGAAAGCTACAAAGAGTGCACAAAGGGCCAAACTTTCTCAACCTTACCTGCCTGTTAGTAAAAATAATAGGCCAATTGTCCTTTACCCTTTTTATTTTGTGCAAGTCAGGAATTGTTTTATTAACTGTGTTCCTTTTTTTCCTTTTTCTTTTTCCTTTTTTTTTTTCCTGTGGATACATCATTTGAGGGGCAAGTTGAGCCAGGATGCCTCATCAGCTGTGTGCTGGTCAGTTTGAGATCAGCCAAGCTCTAAGCATGTGAAGCAAAACCAGGCTGTGTGTGGGGTGGACTGATGTGGTAGAAGGGAAAGGTGCCTGGAGTGAGGCCCACCTTTGTCCTTAACTTGGTGTTCTGACAGCTGCTTGTGTTGTCCTTCACAGCCAAGAGCAACAATTGAGCTACAAGGCAGAGCCAGCCCTGCTTTCAGTGTGCCTCCCCAAGCCAGCCATCAGGTCAGGCTATGCACTTGGCAGGGCTGAAATGGTCGTGTTTTGCTAAATAAAACCGAAAGGAAACAAAAGAGATTGTATGTTTTGTTTCAAGTTCTGAAGGGGCTGTGATGTTACCTGCTGATTGCAGGGGCCTGGGTGGGTGGGGGAGGTTGGACCTATTTTCAGATGCTGTCTCCATGTCTAATAGATCTCTCTCCCTGGCTAGACCCTGTGACACTGCTGCATTGAAGGCAGTTCCTGGGAGCTTGGATCTCTTGTCACTTTTTCAAACAAGAATTCAGAAAGAAGAACCTGTGATTCATTTGGTGCCTGCATAATGAAGCAGCAAACCAGACTAGTATGAACACCTGGATATGATTTACCATAGGCACATCCAAGTGGGCTCTGCTCCTTTTTGTGCCATCCTTCTGAACCTGATGTGGGTCTCTGAACAACCATAGCTTTCAGCATGCTCTGTGCTGTCTGATTGGATGTGGATAATGTGGTGTGAGTGAATACAGTGGTGTCTGGGTCTGGCCCTCCTTGAGGAAGGAAGCGTGGGAACCCTACTTGGTTGAGTTTGGGTCTCCTGGATAGGATAGGTAAAGGAGAGGTTTTTATCACAAACTGAGTAAGCCACTCAGCATGTGCTTTGTTAGAACTTAGAATGGTCATTTCCATTGTCAAGAGGCTGCTCTTCCCTTGTGATGGGCAAGAATTGGAGGAATGTTTGCTGGAGCCCCAGACTCTAAGGAATTGTCACAGTTTGAAAACAGCCTCATCAGGGGAGCTATGCTAGGAGCCCATGAGCAGCTCACTTGAAGGCAGGGTTTGCTTGGGTAGCAACTGTTCAAGTATGAACTAGGACAGAACGACATTCCGAAATCTGCGCAAGGGGATGGCTGTTGGAGAGGAGTTGGTAAAGCAGCATTGTTGGCGTTGTCCCTGTGCAGTGAGGTTTGCAGTGGGCCATGCCTGCACCTTCACAGAAGGGTGGGCAGCTGCTGCTCCTCAGCTGGCCAGTGGCCCAGCCACTGCTTCCCCTCTGTGCCATGCAAATGGCGGCAGCTGCACGTTGGTTCCTGCCCTCTGCACAGCCCTGTTGTGCATGGCTGGCACTAAGGAAGCAACTGCATGTCTTCCTACCCTGTTTCATAGGCTGTGCCCACTCAGGTCTAAACACTGATGCTGTTTGCAGAGACGTCAAAGTCACCAGAGCATCCTTCTGACTGCAGAACTGCACAGAAGGGAGCTGCTTCCAAGCACATCCCAGGCAAGTAACGGGTGTGAGGAGGGAGTTCTTGTTTTCCAGATATTACTGCCTTCAGCAGTAATGGCAGATGGGGAATTCCCAAGGTGTCATGTTGGATAGGGACAAGGCTGCTGGTTGTGGATATGGTGTGCTTCCTTTGCAAACTACAGCTTCCCACAATTCATAGAAGGATCATTCCATCCCTGTTAATGTTCCAGGCCAGGTTGGATGGGGCTTTGAGCAGTCTGGTCTATTGGAAGGTGTCCCTGCCCATGACAGGGAGGTCAGAACTAGATGATTTTTAAGGTCCTTTCCAACACAAACCATTCCATGGTTTTATGAAATATATGCATAAATCAGCAGGCCAGGCAGCAGCCAGGTCAACTGCCCTGCCATCTTCTTGGGTTTACAGAGATTCCTCCAAACGGCTCTATTAACAACAGAAGTCATTTTTATTAGATAAGGCAAAATAAACACCATGAAGCTGTGCCAGAGAGCTGCCCCTCACCTCAGCCTCTTCACAGCCACTGCCTATTGGGTCTTACAGTCTCCATCCCCACTGTTAGCTGCCTTTATCTTCTTCAGCTCCTTCTGCAGCTGCTCTTCTGCAGCCAGGATCTCCTTCGGCTTCTGGTACTGTAGCACAGAGAGAAATGCCCTTAGCACTCCTGAGCTCCTGTTCAGCCTCTGCTCCAAGAACACCCACTGGGGTCTGTTGCTGCCAGCCCAGCAAGGGCCCACCTGCCAAGGGAGCCTTGCCATGATCAGCTGCCCCTGAAGCCCATTTAGAGAGGTGATGCCATCAAGCTAAAGACATTTGCCAAGTTTTAGAGTGTCTTTTATGGTTCAAGTAAAACTTTCCAGTTAGGTGTGGAATCCTGGCCCCTACTAACCCCTCTGGAATTATCCTGGCAAGCAGATCCTTGCTGTGCTCACTGACTGTATGCTCACAAGTGGTTTCTTTATATATATATGTATATAAAATATGCCTTTTTTGCGTGTGTGTAATGCAGAGAGAAATAAGAGTTGCAGTTCCTCTATATTCCCCTCAAAGGCCTCTGACCCAGCTGCAGCTGAGTGGTGGATGCAGGTGCTTTTTGCAAGGTTTGGCCAGTAGCAAACAGAAGCTCAGGAGGTCTCAAGGCGCTCCTCTTGGCCCATCTCCTCTGCATGTGCAGCCCAGGTCTGCTGCCAGGTTTCTCATGGAGGGTATGCCCTCTGTGTAGCTGACTTCTGCACGGAATAAGGCAAACACCTGTTGCTCAAAAGCATCTGTCTGCTCCTTGCAACCAGAAGTATGTGTCCATGTTGCTAGTCTCTTGCTTCCACCATATGTGTGGAAGTGTTCTCTCTCTGACACAAAGCAGCAGGTGAGTATTTTTTATTATTCTTTTTTAAGACTCCAAGACCTCAAAGTGCAGTAGGTTCTTGGGCTCTTATGCTCTGAGACAAGAGAAGCTTAGTGTCACTGAGAGTGGAAGTTTGCTCAGGCCTGAGGGAGGGAATACATGGAAAATAGGGCATGACAGACACTCCTCCACCTGCATGTCACCTTGAGCAGCAAGCAGGGCCCCTCCTGCTGCCTGGGATCTCTTGGCTAGTGTCAGCATGCCCAGTGTAATCTGAAACTCTCACTGACTTTGTGACAGAGAAGGGGCTTCATGGGTGACCCTCAGCTCTGCCTCATTTCCCCACGTGTAAGAACTTTAGCTTCTTTGTGGACATAAAGAGAAGGGCAGAGTGCTGTTCTGCATGGTTAAAACCTCACCGTGATGATCAGGGTGTTGTTGGCATGGGTGAAGCTCAGGGCAGCTGCATCCAAGGGGAGGTGGTATCGGTCCAGATCAGGAATAGAGAACTTTTTATAGTACCTACAAATGAGAGAGGAGACAGAAATAAGGAAGGTGGGGTTTCTCTTCTGCCACTAGGAGTGTGCTGAGACACAATCTGCTAGTCTACAAAGTGTAGATGAGGACAACAGACCTCTCAGGGTTGGCAGGAGGCCCTTGTGCCATGTTGTGTGCCTGCCAGTGCCCCCAGGTTAGCAGGAGCACAAGAAACAAACCTCCAAACTGGAAACCAGAGCTGGCAAAGTCCTGAAGAGCTCTGATGTGTGACAGCAAACTTGGTCCCTCTGCTTGCCTGTATGTGTAGTGCCAGCTATGGTTAAAGATAGACTACTCAGCCCTACCAAGGTGTTCTTTGTCTTTTTCCCTGCTCATGGCCTCTCATTCCCTCTAAATAGCAGCTTCCTTTAGCTTTCATCAAAATAGCTGTCAAAGCTCTTGTACCATATGACTTACTTTCCTCTGTGATGCACCGTTTTGTGCTGCAATCCTTCCTAAACCCCTCTTTTTAACTTTCAGCTGTACTTCCTAGGTAATTTCTTGCTTTGGTGGCACGGCGGTGCTCATGCATACCCCAGGCACAGATCTCCAGGTGTTACTGCTCACAATCACCTGAGCCTCTGCTCTGCAGCATCTCCAGGGAGCCCACAAGGTGGCTGTGCTGCTCCTCTGCACTTACAGCTCTCCTAGTTGTTCCTTCCCTGGTTGCTATCCCAGTCTTCCAATAACCTCTCACATCCAAGCAGAGGACAGAGAGGTTTTTGCCAGCTAAGTGATTTCCTGAGACTTTGGAGCCAGATCCCTGTAGACCTGTGTCTGTGTTTGTCTGAGATCTTCTGTGCTTGGCATGGCTTGGCCTGCATTTACTGCTTCTCTCTGGGATTGCACCAAATACACTGACGTGTGGTCCTGTGCCCACCCAGAGGCCTGGCTGGAGTCTCAGTCTCTTCCAGCACTCTTGTGGGCAGTCCTCTCCACGGAATTGGCCTGTAGCTGGTCCTGAGGTGCCGGGAGCAGAGTGGGAATAGGCAGTGCCTGCTGCCGTGAGGGCTGGTTCTCAATTCAGCTGGCTGTGCGTGAGGCTTGGCCTCTGTAGCTACCTCTGCCCAAATTGCGGTTTATTTTCCAAGTCACGGTGAAAACAGCTACAAAGGGCAAATGGCTTTCCCGGTGCAGTGGGAGGAATGTACACGGCTTGTTACCGCAGGGCTCAAACCGTTCTGTGTTGTCACTGCTGTCGGTATTTGGAAAAGGTGGCAGACATGGATAATAAGGGAGATGTCAAAGGTTAAACAGCAGAGATTAGATGAACACAAAGACATGTTAAGGAAGTGTTAACTTCTTACCGATTAGACAAAAAAAAAAAGCAGTACACAGAAAAAAACCACTGTTTCAAAGGGCCTTGGGAGTCATCAATGAAACAGCAGCATTCTGCTGCCCCAGGACTAAGGAGAAGGGGAGAAGAATGGCTTTGGCTGGCCTCAAACTAAAATCTGTGACAAGATCAAAGGAAACCAGATCTGCCTTGCCAACCCCTCCTCCTCCTAACATTACCACTGCCTCTCACTACAATAATTGAATCAGGTTTGGCGTTTGGGGAGGTGGCTTTCTAGGTTTGTTTTTAGAGTTCAGTTTAATGGATTTATTTTACAGCAAGAGGTTTTAAGCAAATCCCACTTGAGCAGCCCTTGCCGTGGCCAGAGGGAACAGAGTGACTGGTGGAAGTGAAGAGCTCCTGTCTGGGTCGGGGAGGTAGCTGATGGATGGTTATCCCAGCTGATGCAGGCTGATTCTCTGCCCTCTCCTCTCACCCCATGGCCAAGGGCAGTATTACACTCTGAGCCCGAGTCCTGGCCCGAGATCCACAGCATGTATGTGAAATCATCTCTATTATTTTCCTACTGGAAACCCACTTTTTGTCAGCCCGTAGGGAAAACTGCTACTGGTATGCTGAGAATTTAGAGCTGAGCTACTCAGTAGTGACTTGGCAGCCCGTCCTGTTACTTGTGCCTCTGGCTGGCGGTCAGCACAGCTCTGTTGCTCAGAAGCAGCGTGGCTGATTTCCAAGGGTTGGAGAGGCTCCGAGGCTTCCTTTCTCTCCCATAGTGATGTGCTCTCTCTCTGTGGATTCCATGCTGTTGTTGCTATCTTGGAATTAGTTGCTGAGTGGTGCCTTGCCCTGGCCGAGACCCAGGAGAAATGATCTAAGATATCCTGGAGCCTGTACTAAGTGTACTAGTGCTGGTGTCTGTCCCTGCTCCCTACTGACAGCAACGTCATTCTTGTCCTCAGTGAGGTGGCTTTCAGCTTTAATTCTCAAAGTCCTTAAGTGTCAGACACAGGCCATGAGTTGCTACTGGGTCCTCTGACTCTAGTCTGTGAGAGAACAAGTGTCAGCTGCTCAGGGAAGACTCTTCTGAGAGCGGTACAAGAAAGCCCAAAGTCAGATAGGGCATAGGTAAAGCCTCAGTGCTACATTATAACCTTATGGCACCTGTGCAGGAACTTCCCACATACACACCACTGTCTGTAGGACTGGGAGTAGATAAGCCTGTCTGTGACAGTATGTGGTTGGATTTATGATCAAGTGCTTCATTTCTGTGCTAGCTCCATGCATATCCATCTGTGGCTGATGGGACTTTCATTCATCTTTTGCTACACAGGTCTCCCTGCTAAAGTACCACCGTTCTCTGAATCCCTCCCTGTGCACTTAGGACATCTTTCTGTATTAGACCTTGCTTGCTGTTTCTATGGGTTACTTCCCTCTTCCCAGCCTTCTGGTTCTGAGCCACCAGGTATGCTGACGTGCAGAGCTCCAGCAGCCCTTTGCCGGGAGACTGGCGACTGCCGTGTCTCCAAGCCCTCGGGAGCCGAGGGGCCGCAGTTCTGTGCCGACAGCACCACCTACAGCCACTTCCACCACCTTCCCTTGTGCTCCCAAGGCTCGTTCCGTGCACTCACTTCCCAATACTACAGCTCATCTTGGCTTATCTGAGGCTGTAGATGCTTTGGGACGCAGTGTGTGTTTCATTCCATGTGAGATGCCATGTATTGACACACTACAAGACAGAGCTTTAAAAGCATTTTCCATTTTCTTCCTCCAATCTCAAATCTCTCTTGGCAGAACACCGTGGTGTTTCCTTCCCAGATTGTCTGTCTTTTGCTTTCTACCTCCAGATCATATCACTGGCATTGTGACTATAGGACATGTTTATGCAGGGAGATCTGGGTGCCCATGACTTTGCTGTCCATGTTGAATCCTGCAGCATTCTGAGATGCAGTGACTAAATCAGAGGGAGGAAATGGAATGTTTTAGCTTCAAGAGGTCTGTAAGGCTCTTACTTTATTTTTCTAAGAAAGTGACATTTGGCAGGGCAAGAACAGCACAAGGATCACCCTGCTGGAGCCAAGATGAGTTTACAATGGCCAGTGCAGAGCTTGAGGGGCCCTACTTGTAAACGTGTCTGAGGCAGTTGGGAGTGGAAACCAGGCAGCAGGAGACACGTGCTGCAAGGTGAGGCCCCTCAGCCCTTGCACACTAGGGCAGAAGAGGGGCCAGCCCCCTGTGCAATCACGAGCCTGCCCTCTGTGCCAGCCCACCCCAAGGGACTGTCAGCACTGGCAGTGCTGTCCTTACTGACTTCTTGTTGGTGGTCCGGATGACACAGCAGCGCTGCTCCTCCTCCACGGAGACGCTGTAGACCTCCTTGGGGTAGGGAAGGTTACGGATCCGCCACTGGAAGCTGCTCAGGGTATCCTTCCTCATGAAGATAGGCTACAGCAAACAAGCACCTTTAGCAAGGCTCCTCCAGCTGTCTCCTCTCCGCTCCTTCCTGTCTCCTCCCTGTCCCACCCTGTGAGACTCCACATGGGAACAGCTGTTCTTTCACACTGGAGCATTAGGAGGTAACTCAAGAAGCTGCCTGAGCACCACTTTCCTACGGCTAGGCCTGCTCTGTCTTTGCCCTGGGCACTGCTTACAGGAGGCTGAAAGTGTTCAGCGAGGAAGCCTTGGAGTACAGGGTTACAGGGGCCTCCTCCTCACAGGCAACCAAATACTGAGCTCTGCCTGCTCCAGGAACCTGCTGGGTTCAGTCCTAGCTCTGCTCCAGTTTGCAGAGCAGAGCTGTGCTTGTGTTTCAGGTCTGTAGAAAAGATGGTGAGAGACTAAAACAGCTGTGCCCTCAGCTAGAGGAGTGTGAAGATGAAACAGGCTGTGCCCTATTAAGGAGCAGCCTGCTATGCATTGCCTGTGCCTTTCATTGCTGTCACCTCTGTTTTCTATCCCCTGACTCGTCCTTGCACTGGCCTTCCTGTCATCTTGCTCTTTCAAGACAGAATAGTAGTTGGCCAACACAGCACTACAGTTTCTTTACTTAAGGAAACTACAAATCTCTTGAAGACTCCTAAAGTACCTTATCTGTGCCTTCTTTCTGCTCAGCTCTGCAGTTTTGGGCTGATTTGTAACAGAGTGCTGGGTGCATTGAGGCTGTTTCTGGGTGATCTGCGCTCTACTGTAAGCGCAAGACAAGGCAGTTTTAGGAGCAGTGGTACCTGCAGACCCTTACATTTGAGCTGCTCTCTGTTATAAGCTCTGACTCCAGTGCTCCCAGGAGTGGCGAGGTTGGCTCTCCCACTTCCACCTGCCACTTGCCAGTGCCCCCAAGGGTGTTCTTCTCTCGCCATTTTCTACCTGGGGAAGAGAGAAGAAGGGTTTTCATTCTTCTGCTCTGTAAGAACTCCGGTAACTGACTGCCAAAGCTGCCCAGTGCACTGAGATGATATGAATGGATGTATCTTACTTCCAGCAATTTTGACTTTGGTGTGAGTTGATCTGCTAGCTGGCCTATTCCCAGGTCAGAAATTCTGTGCTGAATGCCTCTCTTTTTTGTGACGTGGTGCTGAAGCCACGGTGGGGTTGCGACAGGTGCTGTGCTGCAGCTGATGTGGTTTTGGACAACAGCCATAAACGACACCTTGTTTGCGGTAGCAGAAGCCACCAAAAAGCATATTTCAGCCCTTCTTGTGGTATAGATTTGGTGCCTGGCAACTACGATGGCAATCCCATCTAGTCCATCCACGTCTGTTGTAGCAGATGGGATGTTTGAGGGAGATCCTGGGCTAAAGCAAGGTCTGCTATGCCATGAAAGTCAGAGAACCCCAGCTGCAAGCTGAATCCTACTTCCATCCCTACAAAATCCCACTCCAGACACGCCTGTCTCCCAGAATAGGCAAGGATGATTTGTTCCTGACCAGATGGTCCCTGTCAACAGCTCAGCCCTGAGGGTACAGACCCACTGCCCTGCAGTTCTGCCCCGACCCACGTCTGCTGGCGGCCAGCTGGGAGCCCCACTTACTTATTAACTGGCCAGTCTTAATGTCGTACTCTTCGGCCATCTCCTTCCCATCCTCGAACAAGTAGTGGATCTTCCGCTTCCCTAGAGGCAAGGCAGGTGGTGAGAGGAAACGGGATACACCTACCCCTGGGTGTAGGGCTCTGTCCCACTGTCTGGGGCCCTATCCCATTGTCCGGGACCCCGTCCCACTGCCCGCGTTGATGGCCTTGTGTCCTTCCCTGGGGCCCTGCCCGGAGTGCGGGGCTGTGCCCGGGAGCGCTCCCCTCCGCGCCCGCTCGCTGCAGGACCACCCTACACTCCGCGGCGGGGGCAGGCGGGGGCCGTCCCGACCGTCGCCCCGCGGTTACCGTCCTGCACCAGCGCCGTCTTGCCGGCCGCCCGCAGCCGCTCCAGCCAGCTCGGCACCGCCATGGCGGCCGCGCCGTCACCGCGGCAACGCGGAAACTTCCGCCCGCCGCCCGGAAGCGCTTCCGGCCCGGCCGAGCCCAGCGCGGCCCTGCCCGGCCCCGGCCCCGCTCTCCTCCGGGACCCTTCCCCTCTCTCTCCGCCTGCGCCCCGCTCGGCTCCCGCCTTCCCTCGGCTCCCCCGGGCACAGCCGCCAGGCGTGGCGGGT
>VXBU01011898.1:725692-746434 GCA_013400315.1 Bombycilla garrulus
GGTGCTGCCAGCCCCGCGTTGGTGGCCTTGAAATCTTCGCGGCCTGAGGAGGCTGGCGAGGCAGGTTTGATGCCCGGCGCCTGCGTTGTGGCTTACAGGAGGTAAAATACAGCCTGCAGAAACACACTTCCGAGCCTCGAACGTACTTGGGCACCCAGAACCTTGGCGGGCTTTTGGCGTGGGTTTTTTCTTTATCTAGTGGAAAGGATTGCTGTTTCCAGAGGGCTTTTTTTGGTCAAAACTACCTGAAAACTGAAACGTTTCAGCAAAGGTGAGTTTTAGAAATGTTCCCGTGGAGCTGAACTCTTCCTCGCAGCAGCAAGGGCTTGAGTCGAGCTCTGGGTTGGTGTTCAGAGGATTACGTTTAGTGCTCAGATGAGAAGGTGACCATAGCAGGAAGCCATGGCCAGATGGGACCACTTTCAGCTTTTCCAGGTTTGGTAGGATAGGTTTGTGCTGAACTGTGTGTGAGAACTCTGAGAGAAACACAGAGTGCTGCACCGAGGAAACCAGGCTGGTGTTTTACTCAGCACTGCAGCCATATGGAAGGGGCTGTTGGGATATAAAGTGATTCAGGGCTTGTTTGGGCTACAGAAAACTGAGCTTCCTTGTATCCTGGTAGTTTGAATTCCAAAGTTTGCATTTACAAGGCTTGTCCTGGTAAAGCTGCAGTTGTACCCATATTGAACTTGGCTAGTTAATCTTTAGTAATTTGCTGTTTCCAGATGAAGCCAAGTTGGGAGTTTTCCTCTTGTGGCTGTGTGAAGCACTTGGTGTCAATCAGTGTTTTATCTCATAGCTGACTGGATTTCAGCCCTGGCAAGAGAAGTGTTTCCCTCTTGGGAATGTGCTTAAGAAATATCTGGGAAATAAAGTTGCTTATTTAGGCTGAGCAGATAGGAGCTCTAAAATGTTTAAGCAGTTCAATGCTTTCCATTGTAAGAACACAGCTGTAGAGGTTTCTAAGACATTCAGGCAGGGTTGACTCAAGTGATTTTCTGAGTTTGGTTTTTCTGACCTTGTGGGGTGCAATTCTTGATTCTGGTTGTATCTCTCAGGCTGAGCATTTTTGGAAGGCAGCAACAAAAAACTCCAGAACAACAAAGGCAGTGAGCAACATGAGTGAATCTTGAGTTGTGATAGCAACTTTGCTCTTTCCTAGTTGTATTTGTCAATTGCTGTTAACCTTCCCACCAGGCCTATGGAGCCACGAGGAATTGTCAAAGCCTTTCCCAAGAGGAAGAAGGTGAGGGATGACTCGGAGAAAAGCATCCCTCCAAAGATCCCAAAAGAGGAAGGAGCAGAGATACCCGAGGGTAAGTCCTGTGTCCCTGTGATGTGGGATATCATACTTATACCCAGCATGTTAAAGTGCTGTTCCCCAAAGGCTTTTTCTGGCCCTCGGTGTGTTTTCTGTAGAGCTCATGGCCAGCTTGGTTTGGTGTGTCCAGCTGGAGCCCCCGAAAGACTGGCTGGTGCCATCAAATCCCGTGTGAGAGATGTAGCCCTGCCGGGTTGGGGCACTTTCTCTTGTCACCATGTCCCTCCCCTGTGCTTTCCTCAGCAGAGTGGCTGAAACCAGTCATCGCCTACGTGCTGCAGGCCGGCATTGGCCAGGCCAGAGCCAGGATCTTCCACAGGCAGATTGTCCAGAACGGGGGCATCGTCCGCAGCCAGCTCTGCTCGGAGGTGACACACGTCATTGTGGCTGAGGACATGGACTGCGATCGCGCCCTCCGGCTCCTCAGACTAACCAGGCTGCGCCCGGGGCTGCAGCTGGTGAAGGCTTCCTGGCTTGGTGCTTGCATTAGAGACCAGGAGCTGCTGAGTACTGCTGGCTATGGTGTCTTTATCCCTCGAAGGTATGCAAATGCCACGCTGCCATTCCTCCCTGCGCTTCCTCTCTTCTAAACTGAGCGGCACTAAAATTTGACCTCTGCTCAAAATCCTGGACTGCAACTCCTTGCAGCTCCTGTGAGCATGACTCAAAGTTCTGTGTGGTAGCAGAACATGTAATAGGGCCCAGAAGTACTGCCAGAAGTCCTGCAGTTAGAGAAAGGTACTAAAGGCACCTCTTCCAGATCCATTGGTGATAACAAGATGTCTTTTAAAAATACTGAGGATTAAATACTGTTTCTTACTTATTGCAGATGAAAGGTAGAGAGAGAATTGGCAGCTAGGCACCAGAGGAAATTAAGAATGGAGCAGCAGGCACGGGTTAGGATTAAGATGTTATGGCAAAGTTTTGGCGAGAGAGTCTAAGAGTAAGGTAGGTAGAAGTGGAAGTTGCAGGTCAGCAAGGTAGATGTTAATTGGGGAGTCGAGCTAAAACCAGAGTAATTAACCTGTGATCTGAGAGAGTACAATTCATCTGGGTTGCTTGGTCCATCACAAAACATGCAGAAAGGTTTCTTGGTCAAACTTCTGGGGCCTGAGAAGTCCTTCTCCTGTACTGAGACATCCGATCTGTGGCAGGTACCTGGAGGAGGAAGAATTCCAGAAAGAACAGCAACAGATGCTGGAGAGAGATAAAATCCAGCCCCCAGCAGAGGAGGGAGCAGTGAAACCGAATACTGAATCACAGGGGGAGGATTCCTCACAGCGAGGCTTGGGCACCCTTGGACAGCAGCACGTGGATGAGGTGAGGCTTTCCTGCACAGATCCATCTCCTTGTGAGCAGATCCTGCATGCTGCTCTTCCTGGCTAAGAGCATCCCTGCAGGGATAAATGTGAGATTTTCTCAGCAGAGGGAAGGTGGGCCACACTCAGGCTGTGGACATAGTTACCGCTTCTCTTTGTCCTTTTTAGGTGTTAAGAATAGAAACTATGCCCCTAAATTGCTGTTCCCATCAGAACAATTCCAGCTGAAGCACTCCTGGTGGTTTGATCAGGCCAAGGCCCACTATGGTGATATTCACTTGTGTCCTTTTGAGGAAATCTCATTTTCAGGAAGCTGTCTCTGATATTTCATCCCATGTTCCTGCCTGAGCCATAAGGACCAGTTCTCCATTCCTTGGCAAACACTCTGTTCAGACACATGTTTGTACAGTGGATCAGGTTGCTACCAGAAGGATCGTGGAGGTGTTCTTAAAATATCTGTGTTGGGTTATCAGTGGCTTCTGCTGTGAGTCAGCTTCTCTGGCCTGCTATTAGCTTTCCTTTATTTCTCTATATTTTTGCTCAAATTTGCTGAATTCTTCTGGCTCATTGGTGTCATTCAAATCTATCTGTAGCAAAATTACCTCAAACATCCCCAGCAGCTGCCTTGTATTGCTGGCATCTGCTTTGCAAAACAGTCCAAAATTTTGCTGCCCAAACCCTGCAATTACTCTGCCTGGCAGCTCACTGAGGGCACAGAAGCCACATTGGTAGACATTGTAAAGTCCCTTCTCCCAAGCTTAGGTCTGTGTGACTTGGGCAGGAGCGTGATATGCTTTAAAGACAATACCAGCCACTTGAGACCAACCTACAACAATAAAGCTGAAACTTAGTTTAGAAGTAGATTGTAAGCATAGAGTCTTTTCAGCTTGGGTGAATGTTTTTTCTCTGGATGACGGGTGTGCCGGTATTTCATACTAAACAGAGACTGATCTGGGAGTTCTGCCTTTGGATATAAACTCCTATGAGGAAATCCTGTTACCAGTCAGACTAGCAACCACTTTTTGACTGGCATCCAGATGCAGTAGTTCTCTGCAAGGCAGCCTCTGTAAGCAGTGCCAGTTACTCTCTGTGAACCCAGAGCTGTCACCCCAGGCTGCCTGCCTCCTTCTCTAGTAACATAGTGCTACTTGTTGGTTTTGCACAAGTAAAGAGTCCATCAGCTTTGCTGACAAGGCAGAGAGACTCAGGGGTTTAAGGGCTGTTTCAGCTGGGACACTGCTGGCCTGAGGATGGGAATTGCTTCTAGCTGCAGAGTTTTCTGTATTGTGATTGGATAATGTGCTTCTTTATATGCTTTTAAGGGGCTTACTGACTTATCTGAGCCCTCTGAGGCTTTGCTGCCCTTAGGATCTTAAGGGAGTTGCATTTCAAGACAAATTAAACTGATTAAGTCTATCAAATCTTCAATCTGACCCAGTTTACAGAGTTATAAAACAAGACTGCAAAACACATCCCATCTGTGTGTCTCCAGACCTCCTACCTCCTCAGCCAGCAGAGCCAGAGGTTGTAAGGATGTGGCTCTGACTTAGGCTGACATTCTGCAGAAACTCATAACAGAACATGGTGTGCTGCGTGTAATTGCTGGACTGATCCCAAACAACCCTGCATCACTCAGAGTTACTTCCACAACACAGAAGCTCTTGGATCTTCATAGACTGTTTATGCATCAGGGGAGATGGGGACCCCAGTGAGCAAAGCAGTCTACAAAGTGTCTGTGTGGCTTTCCACTTCTATCCCCTTTTGTTCATTACCTGAAGCCGAGGCTCATTGTTTCTTAAGTCTACACAGAGGCATCCTAATGCTGAGGGTATCAGCAAATGCATACATTGGTTCTTTCTTCTGTCACTGAGGAATGTGGAGTCCTTTGTGTCATTCCTTCCTCCCCCTTTTCTCTTGCAGATAGCCATGGGGAAAATGAGGGGGTTTTAATTTACTACTCTGTTAAGATTTTGTGTCTGTAAACTGAAAACAAAGTTCAGTGCCTATCTGCTGTCATCTGCATCATGGGTTAGAAGCTGCTGAGTCTGAATGTGAGAGATGTGCCTGTGCTGCCACCAGATGAGCTAAAGGTTTCCCAGTGGGAGTAGGGAGTCAGGATCTCTGCCAGCTAGGGATTTTGGCATTGTCATACCTTGCTGCTGGCAGCAATTGCTCACTTACTCAATGTCTTACCTCAGTTAGGGGCTTGGCTGTAGGAGGGGGCTGTGTGCTTGAATCTCAGGTAGATAGCAGTATAGTCTCCTGTGCAGTGTGACATGTGCATGTGAGGTGTGAGGAACTGTGCATATAACCAGCCACTTCTAGAGGTGGCATGTCCAGGAGGGAGGGTGGTTAGTGCTCTGACCTCAAAGGGCCATATGAGGCATGCACTTATTCTCACACAGATGCTTTCTGTTCTTTCCCTAAAGAAATACTCTGATGATGAAGACAGTGAGGCTGAAGATGCTGGTGTCACCCAGGGAGACCTGGAAGCATTGATTTCTGGCCGCTACCCTGTGAAATCATCAGAGGAGATCAGTGACAGCTCTTGCACAGCAGCCCAGCCTCCCAGCAAGTGGGTTTGTGCCCAGTCTTCCAACACTAAGAAGGAAAATCACAACCAGTGCATCACAGAGAAGCTGGAAGTGCTGGCAAAGGCTTACTCTGTCCAGGGAGACCAGTGGAGAGCTCTGGGCTACTACAAAGCAATCAATGCACTCAAGAGCTACCACAAACCAGTCACCTCCTACCAGGTAAAACACCTCCCCACAGGGGTGGAGCAGGGAGATAGACCTTCAGTGGAAGTTGTATAGCAAGTGCAAGTTGAGATTTATTGACCACACACAGCGTTTGCAGGACAGCAGAAAAATGGAATCTGAGCATTTTAGGGGCAGATCTGAGCACTCACAAGATAAATGCCTTCCTTTGACATAATGCAGGGACATTTTCACCTTCCTCTTCATCAACAGCAACTGGCCACTGATAGCAATAACATGTAAAACTAATCAGATATGAGTCTTTAGGGGCTGTGGCAGTCCAGCAGTTCAGTATGTTCATGCTTCAGTCCCATTCTGCAGGCTTATCCTTTTCCACTTGAATTGATCAGCCAAGGTAAGCCTGAGCTAGAGAGGAGACCATCAGGCAGAACTAGTTCTGCCACTTACCCTTTACTCATCAAATGACTAACCAGGCTCTGAGCCAGTAGCAGCTCTCCAGCTTGTGTATGAGCTTTGCTTTTCAGCAGCAGCTCTGGTTTCTTTCTAGGAAGCGTGTAAAATCCCTGGGATTGGGAAGCGCATGGCAGAGAAGATCCTGGAGATCTTGGAGAGTGGGCACCTGCGCAAGCTGGATCACATCAGTGAGAGTGTGCCTGTGCTGGAGCTATTTTCCAACATCTGGGGAGCAGGGGTCAAGACAGCTCAGATGTGGTACCAGCAGGTAAGTTCAATGCCTTAGACAAGAGGCTCTCAGGTTATGGTTCAGAGACTGCTGCTGAATGTAGGAGAATTAGTTTCACAAATAGTTTTTAATTGCCAATATATACAGGTAAGATTTAAATCTGTTTCTTTGGGAGGAAGTATGAGATTGAGTCCCATTGTGTCTCAGCACCTGGCTGAGACTTCAGTTGTGGTGGGGTGGGTAAAGGACAAAGATGTGGAGAGGAGGAGTGGGAGACACACTGCCTCTGCTCTAGCATCACTTCTTGGAGCTCATATCACACTGGTCATGGCAATGATGTTGCTAAGAGCCAGGCTTGAATATGGACATCTTGTCCATGAAAGCTCCTTATGCAATTGCTGGCTGTTGGCCCGTAGCTGTCAGAACAGCTTGTCTGCCCTTCCATCTTGTCTGGGAGTTACAAAAATGAGGTTGAAATAATTGTGCCAACAGGAGCAGCCCAGCCCACTGGGTGGGTTCCTTCTTTAAAGGCAGTTTGGCTCCTCCGCACAAGCTAATGAAGCCTGGTTGCCTGCAGTGTTTGGTTTGGATTCTTGACTGTCCTAAAAACACAATGCTGTCGGCTTTCCCTTATTGGGATGTTGTGGGTCTTGTTCCTTTACCTGCATTATGTGTTTTCCTTCAGGGTGTAGGGACACCGTGCCTTAGGAGCAGTAGCCTTCTGTCAAAGGAGGGGTGGAAATTCGAGGCGTGCATGGATAGTGGGATTGCCTAAATCCCTTCTTTAGGTACCAGGCCCTAAAGTGTTTTCTACATGTGATCTCAGAAGCTGTGACTTGGCCTGAACTTGAGACAGGCTAAATACAATCTCCCCAAATCTTGGTGGAAAGTATGTGAGGAGCAAAGCCTGGCTAGATGTCTGAATCTCAGCACGTGGTCTGCACTAGGGTTTCCGGACGCTGGATGACATCCGCACCAAGGCCACTCTGACCAGCCAGCAGGCTGTGGGGCTGAAGCACTACACGGATTTCCTGGAGCGCATGCCTCGGCAGGAAGCTGCAGAAATAGAGCAGACTGTGAGTAGCTTGGCCCCAGGCCCTCAGAGTGCTGGGACATGGCAGGAAGGTACACGCTGTGAAAATGGCCTTTGTGTAACAGCTGAGCTCTTCAGCCTCTCCTCTGAGCGGGGTCAGTGCTTGGGGGACCTTTTGTGGGTATGGGCGCACAAGGCTCCTACCTTGCCCCATAAGAAAGTTCATTCTGAGTGCCTGCTAGGAGCAGGATACTTCACAGGAGTCAGTTCTACACACTGCTTTGAAGAAGGCTGCATGTGGCATGGTGGGGTAAGCAGGTTCCCAGCTCTGCTTTCTTGCCTCTCAGTATCTGCTTTCAGCTGAGGTGTCCCTGGTGCTGCTTCTCCACGGGAAGCTGTGAGCACCTCATGGTCTAGTTGTCAGTTAGAGAACAGAGGGTGGATAACCTTGGTGGAATATCCAAAAGGAATATCCAAAGGGGATCCAGGTTGCAAACACGTGCTGCTTGCTGTAGGATGCTGTGGCACTCCATGACTATGGGGTGCTAAGCCAGTGTACTCTAATGTGAGCAGAGAGCCCAGGGGACACACTGCACTGTCATTGCTAGCCCTGTGCTCTCCAGTCACCATGGAAGCAGCAGCCAGTGTGACCCTGTCACTCGGCCACAGGGCCTGGCCATGAAGAATACCCTCCTGCTGGGGTGTCAGTCCTGTGTGCCGGATTAGCCATTTTGGTGGTGACTGGTCCCTTTCCCAGGCAGGCTGGGCTGAGGAACTGGCTCTTGGGAGTGGGTTTATTGTTATCTTGATGGGATTACTGTGCTTCCCTCCATACACATGAACACACCTCTGATCCAGGCCCAGGAGAGAGAATGAGGGATTAGTCACTGTCTGTGCTGCCTGTCACAGTGAGATCTGAGGAGCTTTCAGGCTCTCGGGTAGGGCTGGGAGTTTTCTAGAAATCTTAATTTAAAGCCAGAAGGGGAGTAAAAACACCAGAGGAGGGCTTGCTCCGCATGAGAAAGGCTTGTGGCTTCTTGGAGCACCTTTGGGGCAAAGGTTAATGGGTTTATCTCTTGCTAATGAAGGATGATCCCCAAGAGTGACAAGGGGCTGTGGGCACGGACACTGCCTTGCTGAACCCCAGCCTCTGTGATGGCCCCATCACTGGGAATTGCTGAGCCCCTCATTATTTGCTGCCAGCAGGGTGATTGGCACAATCAGACCAAGAATACTTTAGGCCTGTCAGGGCCTTGGGAGCCTTTCTTAAACATGTAATGAATGAAGCCATCAGAGTTAGCACTGTCTGCACAAAACAGGAGCTGGGGTCCAGCCTGGAGAAGACTGTAATAGGGGAAGTTGTGATTATGTGTTTGATTGCTGGCAGCAGCATGTTGGCATCCCTTTGGGTCTATTGAATTGTCTGGGACAATTGTGCTTTTTCTGGGTCAGGAAGCCCAGCTTTCCTGCAGAGGCAGAGCTCCTTGCAGGACTGAACTCCAAGGGGTGCTCACAGATTTTCTTCTGTGTTGGGTCCTGCTGGGGAGACTTCATGAGCCCATACCTGTTTTTGAAACAGGGCCTGTGACCATCACCTGTTGAATCGATTCTCTTTGTGGGCAGAGCTGGTGAGCCTTGTGCTTGTAGGGCAGCTGAAAAACTTCTTACCTCTTGCTGTCTCAGAAAGTGAAGGTTCTGAAAACTTGTGCAGTACTTTGCCCCTTCATCTTCCTGCTTGTCCCAACCCAGTGCTCCCAAGAGCTGATGGTTGGTCACTGTATGGTGTGGCAGGGTGTTTGCAGGACTGGGTGGAGGCCACTCTGCCTCACTTCTCCCCTGACAGCAGGCCAGCCTTCTTGGTGGGGCAGTGTGCCATGCTGTCCAAGTGTTGAAAACTCTGGAGATGCAGAACAGGCCTCAGAGCAGGCATGAGATCCTTTGCTGCCTTGATGGAAAGGGCATGAAGAGGCTGGGCATGAAGTCCCTAGGCTTCCACTCCTCATCCCTCTTTCTCAAAGGTCAGACAAGCTGCCCTGGCCCTGAAGCCTGGCCTCGTGTGTGTTGCCTGTGGCTCCTACCGCCGGGGGAAGGCCACCTGTGGAGATGTGGATGTGCTGGTCACTCACCCAGATGGGCAGTCTCACCGCGGGCTGTTCGGCAAGCTGCTCGACAGCCTGCGCAGGAGCGGTAAGGGGGCGGGGAAGCTGTTCTTAGAATGGCCAAGGTGAGGAGACAGTGATGTGGATGGCATTCATTGAAGTATAGATGATCACTTCTCCCAAGGATGGGACATCTTGTCAGTCCTTAAAATTACTGTCCCTGGACCTGGCTCAGCTGCAGTGTTAAGAAGGGACTATTGCTGCGGCTCAGCATGTTACCCCTGGGGTCCCACAGCATGTTATGAGACATCTCTGCTGCTCTCTGGGCAGTGGGGAGTTCAGTGTGGGGGTGTCCATCTACCATTCAGCTCCTCTTGGCCTGTTCTCTCTCCCTAGGCTTCCTTACAGACGATCTGGTGAGTCAGGAGGACAACGGTGATCAGCAGAAGTACCTGGGCGTGTGCCGCCTGCCCGGGCCAGCGCAGCGTCACCGCCGGCTCGACATCATCGTGGTGCCGTACCGGGAGTTTGCCTGCGCCCTGCTCTACTTCACGGGCTCGGCCCACTTCAACCGCTCCATGCGCGCCCTGGCCAAGAGCAAGGGCATGAGCCTGTCGGAGCACGCGCTCAGCTCAGCCGTGCTGCGTGGCCCCGGCCATGCCAAGGTGTCGTCGGGCCGTGCTCTGCCTACTCCCACCGAGAGAGATGTCTTCATTCAGCTGGGGCTGCCTTACCGGGAGCCCTCCGAGCGGGACTGGTGATGCCCGCTTGTCACCCTGCGCTTGCTGCTGTGCCGCTGTTTGGAAGGATCTGATTTCCCCGGTGCTGCAAAGGCTCTGTGGTGCCTGCAGGCTGAGGAACGTATCCCAGCAAACTGGGGCTCCCTTGCGAGTGTGAGGCCCGGCTGCTGGGCAGAGCTCCTCAGCAGAGGCTGTGGGCTGGAACCACACTGGAAGTGCTGTCTTGGTGTGGCTACCATAAGGGCTCACTGCTTATCAGCTACCCTGGCCCTGCTCTCCCCAGCTTCAGAGTACTGGGCTGCAGAACCTTGTGGTCCAGCCCCTGACAGTGCTTGGGAACAAGGGAAGTGGGATGCATCTTCCTCTGTATCTGAGCACTGGCACTCTGAAATTTCTGCTCTGAGCTGTGAATGAAGGTAGCAGAGGTCTAGCTTGGTTCTGTGACAGCCCTTCCTCCTCACTACTGCTGGCAGCTGCTACTGCAGGAGACTCAAGGGGCTAACCTGTGCTGCTGCTGTGTCCTTGTGTGTGAGCTGATATATCCTTTGATGGGTCCCACAGCACAGGGCCAGGCTGCTGTGAACCAGCTTTCCCTGGTGCCAGCTAAGCCTTCAAAGAGACGTAGGGACCTAAGGTGCTGTGCCTGTTTGCTCCCAGCCTTGTGTTCTGAGGATCCTCCAGATTTACTCAGAGCCTTAGTCTGGCCCAAGAGCTCCTTTCTTCTCAGTGCAGGAGAGGAGCTGTGCTCGGGAAGGATTTGAATGTAATGGCACTGAATGTAACCCAGCAGGGCTGTGTGTCTGTCTGTAGGAGGCATGGAGATGGAGAGAAACGCAAGGAGATGAAGTTCTAATTGGGGCAAAGCAAAGATTTTTCCCTTTTTTTTGTGTGTGATAGCCATGGAATCATCTGGTCTCTGATCAGGGAAAGTGTGTGTGTGTGTGTGTGTGTGTGTGTGTGTATGTGTTTGGGTATGCATGTGGATGTGGCTGGTCTCACCACTTCCATGGGAGTGAATTTTATTTCTCAGGAAACCTTGACTATTTTATATTGTGGGGATGAATTTCCCAGAGAACATTGAGTGCTCTGTCTGTTACAGGTATTGCAGTGGTTGCTCCTGGCAGAGATGCCATGCTGGGCATTTCTGTACCAGGACCCCAGGGCTCTTGCTCCCTTGTGGGGGATCTGGCCCCATCACATGCAGTAACAAAGTTGCATGTTTGCTGCTAGGGCAGGCACAAACCAGCTGGGTTTGCACAGTTCCTCTGGCTGCTGGGCACCAGCAGGGCTGGGGCTTTGCTGGGGTGGCCCAGACCCCAGCAGTGGCATTTGTCAGCCCAGCCTTTCTGCTGGACATTTGAGTGAAATGAATGTCTTTTGGCATGTCTTGGTGATTTGAAATTTGAAGTGTAATAAATAAATCCCTTTTCTCTTTTCCTTGTCTTTTTGCTCTCTGCACTGTAATTGTTGGGACTTTCTCCTGTGGCTTGCCGGGAGCTTTTCCTGTGCTGATCCATTTCCCTGGTTGCAGGGGAGGTGCAGAACATGCACTGTTGGATCAGCACTTCTGGCTCTCAGGGCAGGGAGTTGCTGGCCACCATCCTTCCACACCATCCTCTGTCCTGGCATCTAGCCGGCCGTGTGGCTGAGCTGGGAATGGCTGTTCCCAGAGAAAGGAGCAATTCTTGAGCTCTGAGCCTTGGGTTGAACTCTCTTCAGGTGTGGAATCAGGAAAGGGTTGCTGTACACTTTTCCATATGCTTCAAAAAGTAGGGCATGTGGGAGTTGGCTGCTGTCATGTCTCCTGTTCTCTGCCTGGAACACAGCTCAGAGTCCTGAGCATGGAAATGCTTTGGTTGACCAAGGGGAGTCTGAACATCCTCAAAGCCAAGGGTGCACACGGAGATAAGCAGCAGGAATGATTGGAGGGGAAGGGAGATGGGGAAGGACAAGGGCTGCTGAGGCAGAAGCAGAAGCAGTGAGAACTGAGCTGGGTTGTCCAGGAGCAGAGGGGAGGCAGCCTCAGACCAGGGGCCTGTCAGGTCCAGGGAGAACACTTTGACCCCAGGAGAGCTGGGCAGCACCACATCTGGCCTTGTCCGGGGCTGGGGATAGTCCTGTCCCACAGGGAGCTTAGATGGGGAGGCTGCCTTATGTCTGACAGGCCACAGGCTGAGGCAGGGAGCACAGTGCAGGGCTGCTCAGCTTTGTGTCTTGATGAGCACAGGTTTGCCTCCAGCTCTGGGTGTCAGGGCAAGCTGTTCCTGGAGGACTGGGGCTGCAAATCTCAGTGGGGTCTTGAGCTGAAGACAGCAGTAGTGGTTTGGGAAATACGGCACTGCTGGTCCCCAACTCCTGTCCCTTTGTCACTCCTCCTCCAGGGCTGCAGTTCACACCCAGGTGGCACAGGGGTGCTGCAGCAGCGCCTGACTCTGCTGTTTGTCCTGCTTTTATTTAGGGAGAGGCTGGCTATGGGGATGCGTGGGGCCAGGGCTCCACAGGAACAAGGCTTCGTGCCCAACCCCTTGGGAAATGCCAGGGAGGATGGGCCTGGTACATACGTGTCATGTGGAAGCCACTAGGACAGAAATCCCACCTGCCCCCTGCTCTGTGAGGGAATGAGCTCAATGTCTGTCTGTCCCCTCCCACCCCAGAAATCCCTGTCCCGGAGCTCTGGAGGGGGCAGAGGGCCCTCATGTGGCTAACTGCAGCCAGGTGGGCCGCGGATGGGTAAGGGTCGGATGGATAAGGGTCGGATGGATAAGGATCGTTTCTCCGGGTGTAGCTGTGAGGGTTGAAAGGGACAGGAGGTGAAGGAACACAGGGAGTTTGTCCAGAGCAGCTGGAGGGTGACATTTCTGGATGGTGCTTCTCCCTCACCCTGGTGCAAGGGGAGAAACGAGAGGCTGGGCTGTGCCGCCCGCTGCGAGTCAGCCCTGCCCTGGGCAGAGGGGACAGAGCTGCCCCACTCAGGCTCCTCTCTACACCTCCAATCCCTGCTCCTGCAGCACCTGAGCACCCCTTATCACAGCACACCTCCTGCCTCTTCTAAACCACAGCATGCCACACTCGGCAAGCAGGTACAAGGAATGGGGCTCCTGGGGTGTCTGGGAAGAGGTGGCTGCTGCGTCCCCAGGATCAGTGCAGGCAGGGAGAGCAAACATGGTTTTAGGAATCTCTAACGAGGTCTTGCCTGGTTTCTGCTTCCCAGGAAGGGGCTTCAGCTATTCCCCCCTCCCCAGCACACCCCCTCCTGCTCTCCCTGGCTGTGAATCTGATCATCCTGAAAATTAAAAATAAAACAAAATGCAGCAGCACTTAGAGAATGGATGGAAAGTTGTGGAGCTGGGACAGGCCCTCAGGTTCTGCTGCAGAGCCCCTTGCTCCCACCCTGCCACCCCTGTACTCTGACAGGGGTGAGTCTAGACTGGGGTCTCAGGCAATTCCTGTGCCCCCAACAAGCATCTCTCTGCCTCCCTCACTGAGGAGGAAGAAAGCTCTGGATGAAGAAAAAGCTCTGGGCATTAGGCAGCCCTTCCCACCCTGCTCCCTACCCTGTGGGAAGGACACCCATCCTTGGCTGTCCTGCTCATCCTGGTGCAGGGGAAGGGATGCAGGGAGGGTAGTTTGGCCTCTAACTCTGGCACGTTGTATTCCTGAGTAAATATTTGCTAATGGCAGCATGGCTGGGCGAATGTAGGGGAGCTGCTTCTCCCCCCATCGGAGCAGGCAGGGAAATGAATATGAATTTATCATGATTAGGTGAACTCAGCAGGGAGAGCGGGAGAGAGAGGGCTAGGCAGGGAGGGGGCGGGCGAAGATGGATCTGTGCAATAAAATTAAATAAGGACACCAAATAGAGTCACTTCTCACGCACTTGCCCGCCCTCCCGCGTGCAGGGCCTCTCCTGCCTCCCGCGCTTCTCTGGCTTTGCTGATTTCTCTCTTTCCGCGAATTTATGAGGCCAATTATGAAGATGAGGCTGGAAGTTCTCAGAAGTTCACTAAATGCAAAGTGTGGTCCCTGCTGTTCCCATCAAATTAATTAACCAAGTGCTATTGATGGCCGGGGTGACGTCGGCGCGGTGTGGAGCGTGAGGGAAGGGCTGCTGGGGTGTAGCTGAGGAAGCCTGGAGGGCAGAGCATCCTGTGGGGCATCCTCAGGGCCAGTGGGTGCAGAGTGAGAGCCCTGCCTGGGCAGCAGTGGGCAACAGGAGCAAGGAATGCAGCAGGGCGTGCAGCAGGGCCTGGTGTGATGGTTTGTACTGCAGTCCCTGTTTCCAGCAGGTTCCTCTGCCTGGAATAAGATCCAGCTGGGTGGTGGCAGAGCTGCCCTGATGGAAACATGGCATGGATACATGGCCGCATGCTGGGCCGTGTTCTGTAGAGGACACCGTGGTGGTGTCTCGTGGTCTGCATGAGCCTGTGTCTGCAGGAGCACAGCCAGGAATCGGTGCCCTCTCAGAATCATGTCCCCATCTGGTGAAGGGATTGTGACCCCAATCCCATGGGAGTGCTCTGCACAGGGGCTTCATGCTGGGTAGACAAGTGACTCCCTGTGGCTCAGCAGTGATGGTGCAGCTGGGACAGGCCTACTGCCACCTTCCCTTGCTCCCTGGGTCCCGACAGCCCTCCCTGCCTCAGTTTCCCTGCTTGTGCTATAGGAAACAGCCTGCCTTGTAGGATCTCACGAGCAGAATGCCCTGGTTTTACACAGCTCCTTGGCCGTCCCTGACCTCTGTGCGAAGCCACCCAGCTCTGGGCAGGGCTCAGGGTGCCAGTGAGTGCCTTTGCCATGGGGCAGCAGCCACGTGCCTCGATCACGCTGCCTCCCATGTGCCTGGCAGTGTCGGTGTCATGTCACCCCCTTCCAGGGAATGTGTCTGGGGGGCTGTCTCCAACATGACCCCCACGCCTGCCCTGCCCCATGGTTCACTCACTGCAGGGAAGGTGC
Organism: Bombycilla garrulus; assembly: GCA_013400315.1. Taxonomy (NCBI): domain Eukaryota; kingdom Metazoa; phylum Chordata; class Aves; order Passeriformes; family Bombycillidae; genus Bombycilla; species Bombycilla garrulus. Next base: position 740,557 of record VXBU01011898.1, read on the forward strand.
TGCAGGGCTGCTGCAGCATGGGGGCTCTGAGTTCCCAGGCTGCTCAGGTCCAGGTCAGACACTGGGCGTGGGGCTCCTCCATTGCCTACGTGGCACAAGTTCATTCAGAGCAGTTTGTAGTTGTTCAGGTTAAATCTCAGCACTGAGACAAACAATGCAAGTGCTTGAGGTTGTAAAGGGATTTCCCCATACTGAGGCCCTGGCTGAAACCCAGGATGTCTCTACACTCTGTGCCTCAGTTTTCCTCCTTGCATTTCCATTTTTCCTTTGTGCAGGGTGTGTTTTTCTCTGGGATCAAATAACATCCCATTTCCTGGGCATCCTTGGTACCATCTAGTGGCTGTGAGTTGTGGCCAAGTAAAGGGTTAGTCCTCACCCCCAAACCAGCCTTTTTTCACACCAAGTATGTGTGCCACAAGGCTCTGTGCTTGCACCACGCTGGCATAGGGACCTTCCTCTGTAGAGCCATGGACTCCTGACTTAAATCCTTCTGCAGCTGCTGGGTGAGCAAATGGGCTTGTTCAAGGGGTGAAAGAAACAGTCTGTGTCCTTAGAACAGGCATCTCACAGATGCAAAAGAATGCAGAGGGCCAGATTCAAGCATCCCTGCATCCAAGCTCCTGGCGTTGCTCTGGATGAGTGTCTGCACCATTCCAGCTCCTGCTTCTCTTCGCTGGCTTCACTCCTGTCCTGGTGATCAATGGGCTCTGGTTGGGCTGGGAAACAGCACAAACAGAGGCATTTACAAGCCTGCTGTCTCTCCAACAGGGCCATAACTCAGGCTCCCCGTCACCGTGGGGAATGGGAGGCAGGAGCTCCTGCTTTGGTGGCAGCAGCAGCACCGACATTTTTCCTCTCGTGGTAAATGTGTTACTCGGGGATAATTTACTTGCTTATGTCAAGTTTTAAAAGGAAACAGACTGGCTTCTGAGCAGCTCCTGACACTTGCAGTGTGCATGGCATGAACACATGTCTACCCAGAGAAGAGAAATCACCTAAGCTGAAAGAAATCACCCAAGCTGCACGTTGGAGCTGCAGTGTCGGCAAGGAGTCCCTGGTGTCCAGTTCTGAGGCTGAGATCTTGCCGCAGTCCATCCCTCCGTGCAGGGTCTGCAGCCACCTCCTGGTTCTGGCGAGGCTGTCCACCTGCAGCGGGGGCTGCTCGGGGCTGGGTGTCCCGCGTCTGCCGCAGCGTGCTGGAAGCATCCTCTGCCCGCACCTCTTCTCCAGGTGAGCGGATCGGGGGGCGTGTGGGAGGTGCTGCTGCAGGTGCCCTGCGGTCCGTGGTTGAAGACCTTGCTGGGGACCCGGGGCGGCCGAGATGCTGCTCCGGCCGGCTCGGACAGCCGCCGTCCTCGCCGGCAGCAGAGGGAGCTGGAGGACTGGGGATGGCAGCACGGGCGGGCAGAAACAGGCTGGGCTGGGCTGGGCTGGGCTGGGCTGGGCTGAGCTGGGCAGCTCAGGGAGCCCCATGGTGGGACAGAGACCCCTCTTCACCCAGATCCTCCTCTCCAGGGCAGCGGGAGGTACCCCAGCCTGTCACCTCTCACCCCGTGGTGTCACCTCTCAGGCACATCACCCCTGTGGGTGCTCAGCTCTGTGGTGGACACCTCCTGAGCTGGCCCTCAATGCCCTGTCCGGGCTTTTAGGGTCTCAGCCCCGCTGTTTCATTCTGGGGAGCCATGTAGCCCCTCTCTGCGGCACAGTCCCTTGTCCCCTCCCTGCACACAGTGCTTCTCCTCACCCTGAGGACCTGATGGTGGGACAGCAAGGTCCCCAGAGAGCCTGGCTGGATGTGATGGGGTCAGGCCTCCATCCCTGGGAAGCATCCCAGGACCGAGGTGGTAGGGTCCTACAGCACGTGGTGGGCACTTGTCACTGCCGTCCCCAGGTCTCCTTGCCCATAGGGAGCTGATTTATGTCTGGGCCAGCCTGCACTGACCTCCTGCTTGGCTCAGGATTATAACTGATGGCAGGTCAGGGGAGCTACAGCTAAAGTGAAGTGGCTGGAGTGGGCCAGGGAGGGGGGATGCAGCGCAGGGGGTGCTGAGCATCCCAGTTCCAATGGCACAGCTGCCCAGAGCACTGAGCAGCAAGGGGTGAAGCAGGTACAGCTCCCCTCCACCCTGTCCCCTGCTCTGAGCTCTCTTTCTGACCAGACCCTCCTTCAGTTTTAACCACAAGATGTTCTGGGTCAGTGGTATCAAGCCTGGAGAGGTGGCTCCTTGTTGGGGGAAACTGAGGCACACATGGACTGATGGTTTCATGAACAGCAGAACCAGGGAGGGCACCAGGTGTCTGGGCCCCCCCAAGACTCAGGGTGGGGAAGCAGGAGGACCTGATACAGGTACAGCAGAGGGCAGTGCCACAGTTGGTGGCCTGAAATGTCCCCTTTGGTCCGCTGCTCTCACTTTTTACGCGATCCATGAGCCTTAGGGTGCAGAAATCTCTTGTGGAGGACACACCACTCCTGTTCCCTCGTGACAGGTTTACCTCCAGGTCCCAGACCCCCAGCGCACGTGGGCCCTGTGTCACTCAGCCCCCTCTCAGCACACTCTGTGTGCTTTGGCAAAAAGCCCTGTTTGTTTTCCCAGCTGGAGAGGAAAACCAGCCCAGCATCCAGCCAGGCTGTGGGAGCTGAGCTTTGGGACAGCTCTATCAGCTGCCACCCCAATCCCTGCCTGCACCAGCTGCTGAGGTGAGAGCTGAGCGTGGCTGTAAACCTGGGTATTCATGTAGCCACAGGCAGCTGCTCCACATCCTGGGTGATGCCAGCCCCACCTGCCAGCCTAGGCGGTCTAGGTTGCTTGAGGGGGGCCTTGGGGGTGCAATAAAAGACACCCAGTGCCACTCCTGGGCACATACTGAGCTCCCCTCTGTCCAGCAGTAAGGGAGAACATTTTTGCTGAAGTCCTGCCTTTGCTCTCCGCTTGGGAAGGGGAAGAATGGCAAAACATATCTGAGTAAGGCATTAGGACTTTCCCGGGGATAAGCTATATCTGCCTGCCCGCCTGGGACAGGCTCATTTTGGTGAACAGAACAGCCAAGTGCTGGGGTGTGCAGGCTGCCAACCTCCTGGCTGGGCGGGCAGGGCTCTGTGAGCCTCTCCTGGCACGGCCTGGCCATCCCACAGGTGCAGTGGATCTGTCACCGTCCTTCCAGGCTCCTGCTGTTGGTCACAAACTGTGCTCTGGTGTCCAGACTGACACCTGTACTTTCCAAGTGGTAGCTCACATTTCTGCTCCTGTTTCTCAGTCAAGGAGTATTTACTGACTTAGCAGGGCTGCAATGAGAGCTCCCATCCTTCTAAGCAACCCCTCCCCAACAAGTTTGTCAAGTCCTCTACATGACCCTACTGCAAGTTTTTTGGGTTTTTTTGGAATGTGGCAGAGATGGTTTATCTTTTTTAGGGTCCTTCTTAGGGCTAAGCTGGGTTCAGACAGCAGCAGCTTGAGGCCAATGCTTAAGCATCACCTCTGACAGGTCCAGGTGCAGCATCCAAAGCTCATCCCAGCTAGGGAAGCAAGTCCCCTGGTTGAACCTGCTGCAAAAACAGGAACTTGGTGCATTCCCAGCTGACTCTCAGCAAAGGGGATTTGTTTAAAACAATTTCCACGGCCTCTGCACTTATTTTTGCTGCTGGATCCAGGAGAGCAGGTTTCATCTAGGCTGCTAGGCAGCACCAGAGGCTGACTTTCATCCAGAAGAAGCTGCTGGAAGACTTTGCTCAGCTCTCACTCCAGCAGGGTTTAAAATTAGATCTGGGACACAAAAGCTGGTGAGCAACAGATACGTGAGTCTGGCTTCAGATTAGCAGCTTTTCCAACAGAGCTGGGATGCTCCCACTGACAGCGGCTGCCATTTGGGATCAGTTTTGCTCCAGCAATATTTCAAGTTTGTCAAAGCCCCTTTGAAGGCCTGGGCAGGTGAAAGGAGCATAGGGAGCTGTAGATAAGTGTGAGCCTTAAAAAACTTCCTGAAATGACCAATAAATCCCTCAGGACATGACAGGAATCATTCAGGGATCCTTCCTGAAGAATCCTAGCTCTCCATTGAAAAGGAAAAGTACTTTCAAAAGTATGTTCAGAGGAGCACAGTGTGGTTCCCAGGTGGGGAGTAGCCTGTGTCCAAGCCTGGAATTACTAAGATATGTGTCACAAAGCCAAGCACATTGATAACCTGCAGCTGCAGCCTGCCTGGCATGAGGTAAACACATGCTGGATCTGGCCAGGACCTGCAGCAGGAGATGCTGCTCTGTGCTATCCTGTGGGGTGTAGAGTGTGTGTGGGGCTGCATCCCCTTGGCACCACCCTTATCAGGTCTGCTGAGGGCTGCAGATTGCCCAGACCTTCCCTGCATATGGAAAAGATGGGAAAATCCCATCCGTGTGGCCTCTCAGCACATCTGCCAGGTGCAGCCAGGGATAGATCCAGCCACACAGCAGGGCCCTGGTGGCAGTGCCACTGCTCCTCCGTCAGGAGCTGCACTGGAGGCGCTGTTGGGGTCTCCACAGCCCACTGAGACACCCCGCAAGTCTGACTGACATCTGTGTGATGTGATCTATGATCTGAGTGCTCTTCAGATCTCCCCGGAGGAGATTGGGAATGATTTGTCACTTGCACGTCTCTCTCCCCGTGAGAACGCCCAAGGTGGCTGGGGCAGTGGGTGGGCAGAGGTGGAGAGGGAGCCCAGACCCACGTCCCTGCTGGGGAGCCGGGAGGGGGCGAGGGATGTGCAGGCAGCTGGTGGCAGGTGGGAGGTGTGGGGACAGTGGGGAAAGTGCCTCCTGCCCGGTCTGGGCGCCCATCGAGCTGTGGGGTGTTTATCCCCACTGTGTACCCGTGGCAGGGGCTGACTCCTCCTTTCCCCCCAGCAGGTGCTCCCACCTCGCTGGCAGCTGTGGTTGTGTCCTTGTCACCAAGGGCGCAGCATCGGTGTGCTCAGCATGGACACACAGAACTCCTGGAGGGACTGACCCCCCCACAGCTGTCCTTTCCCTCTCCTGTCTGAAAGCAAGTCGCTGCTTCCCATGAGCATCCCACGGACGCCGTGGCCACCCCGTCCCTGTCCCCACAGGAGCCGGTGGTGTTTATTGGTGTCCCAATATCGGTCAGTATCGGTGTCCCTGCTCCGCAGCGGCTGAGCCTCCTCCCAGGGTGACACTGTCCCGCCCGTCCCCTCTCTGCCGCGCAGCGCTCCCCCCGCCACTTCACATGCTGCAGCAGATGGTGGAGGTGACATTTGTCTCCGAGTGACGCATTTGACGGTGGCCGTGTCCCCCCTCCTCCCTTCGCCCTGGGTGGGGGAACCTTGAGTCCCCCTGGCAGAGGCAAGATGGGCGGCACGGGCCGAGGGATCCCCAGCCCCCTCCCGTCCTGCACACCCCGGGACATCTGCCCTTCTTGTCCATCTGCGTCCCTCCACAGCCTCTCCCGAGGCTCGGGGCACCGGGGCAGCTGGGGGACACCGTCCCTGAGGGCGAGCGCCCGGCACCGTGGGGCGTTTGGCGGGGGGGACTAGGTGGGAGCCGGGCACCAGGGACTCCTGTTCATTCTCCGTTTTCTGCCTTAATTAGAACCCGGAGAGACCAGGCGAAATCGCATTAGCGCGGGGCCCCGGTGCGCTGAGCCATCCATCTTTTTTTATTACAGCGTAATGGGGCTGCTCGCGAGGCGCCGTGCGATTTGTCACAGGCCTCGTTCCCTGATAACGGGCATTTGTCATCACTTTCTTCCCGTGTTAATGTCATCATCGGCGAGCTGACAGGCAGACCCGTTGAGGGAGCACTGGCGACAGACCACATCCGTCAACCTAATATTTCCATGGCTGTGGGGATCAGCCGGGCTGCGAACACACATTAAAGCGCTTATGAGGGGAG
>VXBU01011898.1:752021-882744 GCA_013400315.1 Bombycilla garrulus
GATGCTGCGGGGCCGTGACCCGGCTTCGGCTGATGGCCTTGAGACCGCTCGAGATGCAGGAGAGCCCCGAGCTGGTGGCTGAGGATGGAAGGGACAGGACCAGGCACTGGGGACCCAGTCCCTGTCCCCACGGGTCCAGCGCCCACACACACCCAGAGGCGCCCCGAGGCTTTGCCAAGGGATGCAGGAAGGGTGGGCTCCTCACTAAGCGACCACAAACGCCAAACACCAAGCTGTGGGCCTGTCACAGAGAGGGAAACTGGGAAGAACAAAACAAAAAAACCCCGCTAAATTATTTGCAACGAAATTATATTTGTGTGGGCATGAGAGTGTTTTGGCCACACAGCCCTCCTCACCACCTGGGTTTACCTCTCAGCAGAAAAAAAATGCTGTAGTTTTCCTTCAGGAGGGTCTGGGAACCCCATGGTATTTGTGGGAGCTGCTGTGGGGGGTCCTGGGACACGGGACAGCCTCTCCCTCCAAACACAGCCCCCAGGATTCACAGCAGAGACACGGGAGAGGTCCCTGGCGAGCACCCTGGGGTCACACAACTCCTGGCGTGCAGTGAGGGGATGAGGGTGTATCCTGGATCCCTGGAGGTTGGGAGTGTGCAGGGCTCCCATGGGAGCACTCTGTGGGGTGCTGAACACCAAGGGTTCCCAGCACTCTGTGTTGGGATGGCACAGTGGCTGCACAGTCACCCCCAGCTCAGAGCTGCTTTACGTCCCCTTTGTGACAGCCTCCCAGCCTCCAGCTTTGCACGTTTTGCTTGGGAAGAGATGCAAGAGCCTGGGAGCCGTCCTGACCACCCCTCCTAGAAAATGAGGGATGACTTTGACCTTTTCAGCAGTCGCAGTGGGGAGGTGGACAAGCCCCTCCTCTCATCCTGCTCTTCCCTGGAACTGGAGAAGCAGCCGCCCATTCCAGCGCATCCTGCTTGCTGCCATTGCAGGCTCAACTTGCCAAACAATGGCTCTGGTGGCCGTGCTCTTTATTGAACAGCTCATGCCAGAAGCTCTTGCCAAGGCCCCACGCCCAGGAGCAAGGAGAACCCCCGGCCTCAGGAGATCCCCTTGTCTCTGTGGGGGCATGGGGGTCTTGCCCAGCAGTCAGGGTGCCCTTGGTGCATCCATGGGGCTCATCCTGGGCACAGACTGTGCCACGGAGAGACGTCCTGGGAGAACCACAGGTGAGCAGCTTGGAACAAATTGGCCCCCACATGCTTCCCCAGCGCCGAGCCTCCTCCACCACCCCGATCCCCCCCAGCCCACTCAGATCAGGGCAGGCTGGAGCCCGAGCCCTCCAGGGAGCTGCTCTCCAAAGTCCCGTAGCCATTGAGCTTCATCATGCCGATGAGATGGGCTGGGACAGAGAGGACAGAGCGGCGCGTGGCAAAGATGTGGCTGATCTCCACGAAGGTTTTGTTCTTGGTCTCGGGGATGACCAGGTAGACGTACAGGGCCACCAGCAGGCAGACACCACAGAAAACCAGGTAGCAAAAGGCACCGGCTGACATCTGGGGACGAGAGCAGGGTGAGGCCGGGAGCCAGGCACTCCCAAACTGGGCGTGGCCGAAGCAGTGTCCCCTTCCATCCCCCTGCCCTGTGCTGGCTCTGTCCAGCACCGAGCTGAGCCAGGAGCACGGGCACCCCTGCCTTGGCACCCCGTCCTGCGAGAGCAGCAGGGCTGCGTGCATCCCCTCTATCTCCCAGGGCTGTGTGCATCCCCTCCATCTCCCAGGGCTGTGTGCATCCCCTCCATCTCCCAGAGCTGTGTGCATCCCTCCATCTCCCAGAGCTGCGTGCATCCCCTCTATCTCCCAGGGCTGTGTGCATCCCCTCCATCTCCCAGGGCTGTGTGCATCCCCTCCATCTCCCAGAGCTGTGTGCATCCCTCCATCTCCCAGAGCTGCGTGCATCCCCTCTATCTCCCAGGGCTGTGTGCATCCCCTCCATCTCCCAGGGCTGTGTGCATCCCCTCCATCTCCCAGAGCTGTGTGCATCCCTCCATCTCCCAGAGCTGCGTGCATCCCCTCTATCTCCCAGGGCTGTGTGCATCCCCTCCATCTCCCAGGGCTGTGTGCATCCCCTCCATCTCCCAGAGCTGTGTGCATCCCTCCATCTCCCAGAGCTGCGTGCATCCCCTCTATCTCCCAGGGCTGTGTGCATCCCCTCCATCTCCCAGGGCTGTGTGCATCCCCTCCATCTCCCAGAGCTGTGTGCATCCCTCCATCTCCCAGAGCTGCGTGCATCCCCTCTATCTCCCAGGGCTGTGTGCATCCCCTCCATCTCCCAGGGCTGTGTGCATCCCCTCCATCTCCCAGGGCTGTGTGCATTCCCTCCATCTCCCAGGGCTGTGTGCATTCCCTCCATCTCCCAGGGCTGTGTGCTCCCTCCCAGGGCTCCCCTGAACTGGTACCTGCAGGAAGGGGAAGATGAAGCCGACGGTGAAGTTGCAGAGCCAGTTGAGAGAGCCCCCCACGATGTAGGCAGCGGGACGGTGCGACTGCATGAAGAGCTCAGCCGTCATCAGGAAGGGGACCCCGGCTGCAGAGGGAGGGGACAGATCAAGGGAATGGAGGACAGGCTGACTCAGGTACCCCTGGGTCACCAGGCTCTGCCCAGCTCAGTCCTGCGGCCACAGGGCNCCCTCCCTCCCAGGGCTGTGTGCATCCCCTCCATCTCCCAGGGCTGTGTGCTCCCTCCCAGGGCTCCCCTGAACTGGTACCTGCAGGAAGGGGAAGATGAAGCCGACGGTGAAGTTGCAGAGCCAGTTGAGAGAGCCCCCCACGATGTAGGCAGCGGGACGGTGCGACTGCATGAAGAGCTCAGCCGTCATCAGGAAGGGGACCCCGGCTGCAGAGGGAGGGGACAGATCAAGGGAATGGAGGACAGGCTGACTCAGGTACCCCTGGGTCACCAGGCTCTGCCCACCTCAGTCCTGCGGCCACAGGGCTGGAGTCCAGCAAAACCCACGGCTCAAGCTGGTGGTGCTGGGAGAGCCAGACCAGACAGGGAGTGTGGTGGAACAGTGTCCTGCCCTTGGGATATGTCGTGGGGTGGTTGTCCCCCTGGCACACCACACTGGCACATTGCTGGGTGCTCAGGCCAGTTCCCCAAGTTGCATGACTGGAAAGTTTCAGACCGAGTCAAAATACAGGTGGAACATTTCATGTGGATCCTCGTTTTCCAAAAATGTTTCTAAATGCTGATATGTTAAATCATAAAGAAACATCTTCCTGGCACCCTCCATAATGCCCTTTCCAGACTCCCTTGGCCAAAACCATTCAGAAAACTTCCTTGTACCAATCAGCTTCTGTTGCCACTGTGGCTGATTCATGGACGAAAAAGCAACCACTTTTCTGACCATCAGAATCTCACACAGGACACAGAAACGCCATTTTCCAACCTGCTTTTCCCATGTATGGAGAAAAACCACACAATGTATGGAAGTGGTCCCAAACCAAGTTGTGGCTATTTCTTCTAGAAGCATTTAGCCTCTCCAGCCAAGTGTCACCGAGCCAGAAGTCCTGGGTCCCAGGATTGTCCATGTTGGGGGACAGGATCCAAGGTCCAGACCACATTCCAAGACACAGGAATCTGGCAAGGGATTATATTTGATATGGTGACACACTTGTGGTCCCAAGTGCCTGGAACAGGGCTGGCTTCATCAATGCAGGGAAAAGATGAACCAAAAAACAAGTGCAAGAAGCGAGGGAGGAGTGGAGCCCTGACGGACTCTTACTCACAGCTCGCCCAGAACAGAGATATATATTTTTTTTTGTTTTAAAACTCCTATTCATCATTGTTTGTGAACAATGAGCCATTAAAATCCTAATTAAAGATGTAATTACAGTGAATAAAGTCTGGGCTGAGGATGAATTATAGATCTGTTAAGAGCTCTGCTAATACATCAACTGGGTAAACCAGTGCAGGTTTCACTCCTGGCTGTTGGCGCCTGCACTCGAGGAGGGGCAGGAGGATTCTCACCAGCTGCACTGTGACAGCAGTGGTGACACCTCCACAGAGTCGGGGGAAGGGCTTTCACTCTGCTCCCTCCAGGAGCGAGGCCCAGGAGGAGGAGGAGTCGGAGTGTGCCCTGGGATGTGTGGGGCTGAGGGGTTGGTGCTGGGGTTTCACTTGGAGGTTCAGCACCGTAAACCAGCGCCTGACCGTGGGGACGGGGCCAAGGCTCAGGTCCTGTCACCTGCCTGAAAACCCGGCTGGTCTCCTGAGCCCCCATTCCCACCCCATGGCTCCCCAGCCCCAGCCCCAGACCCACCTGGTCCCATGCAGAAGCCAGCGATGATGCCGACCACGCAGGCAACGCTGACGTAGCGCATCCAGGGCAGGGCGGCCTGCGAGGGGACACCGGGCTGGGGACACTGCTGGGCTGGCCTGAGCTCCACACCAGCGTCCCTGGGACACGGCTTCCTGCCTGCCCTTGGCTCGGCTTTGCCCTTGGCTCTCGGGGACAGTGGCCGCACAGGAAGGGTGAGATCTCACACCGTGAGATGCAGACAAGCAGCGGGTGGTTTGGGGTCAAGCTGGTGAGGGTCACCCTCAGCCAAGCTCAGCAGCTCACGATGTTGCAGTGTCCCCAGGGCCATGGGAGCATCCTCTGGAAGCACACAGCAGGAGAAGGGCCCTCCACCTACCCTGCCGCCATGGGAGCAACTATTTCTGAACAAAAGCTACCAGAAGCAGCAGGACTTTTCTCATACAGATTTGTGTTTTCTTTTTTTTTGTTGGTGCTAAAATTACCTTCTCTTTACCTTTGAAGGGAAAATATGACTTGGAAGAGCCGGCTCACCTCTCATTTCCATGCATGCTCCTTCCCCCAGGGTTCTGCCCATCCCTCCACCAGCAGCCCCAGGTAATGGCCCCGGGGGCGGCAGGGCGGTGGCCGGGCCCTACCTGCAGCAGCAGGGAGATGGTGATGCCAGCCGAGCACACACCCATGGCACAGAAGCCGGTGATGATGAGGGGCCGCCGGCCCACCCTCTCGATGGTGAAACACTGCCAGGAGAGAGCAGAGACTGGCAGATGTTGGGGAGCTCCAAGGTGGACGGGACCCGTCCTGAACCCCAGATCCAGCTGAAGGTGGGAGGATGCTCCCAGTGGCATCTGGGGATCAGGGGCAACCCCAGCTCAGAGTTGCAGGGTTGGGGCTGGGGCGTGGAAAGTGCCAGGGGTGAGCGTGCATCGGGCAGGAGAGGGGTCCCGTGGAGCAGGGGTCAGGATGCAGGGCTGGGGCCGGCCGGGGTGACCCAGAGCCACGTTGGCATCGGTGCCAGGTGGAGGTGCTGGGGCACAGGCTGCTTGTGGGGCAGTGGGCACAGCAGGGTGTGGGCAGGCAGCGCAGCGGCAGTGGGAGCAGGCAGGGTATTGACAGCAGAACAAATGCCTGTAATTTTATAACCAATCTCAGCATGTCCATCGGGGGCCATTTGTGGGGCTGCTCCCAAGCAATCTGGCTCTATGCTGGGCAATTGCTGGGGGGCTGGGACACCCCACAGACTGGGGAGGGGAGAAGAGGGTACCCTTCAGAGAGGCAGGGGACCCCGCTCTGCTCTGGATTGGGCTGTGGGAGAGGGGAGCAGCCCCCCACTCACTCCCTGTTTTCTGGGAGCAGCCACCCCCATTCATCTCTGTAATTGTCAGCGAGTGGATTTAGTGCTGGGTGGCTTGGGCTGGCCCTGGGTGACACTTGCAGATGGGACAAGGTCCATAAATCTGCCTGGCCCAGTGCTAACTCTCCAGCTAAATGAGGGCTGGCTGGGGGGGCCAGGGCTGCTAGCCTGGGGCCAGGCCAGTGCTTGGCTGGGGGCGGAGGGAAACGGGGACACGTGGCTCTGCTAACAGAGGGACAACGAAAGCGAGAGCCAGAAGGAACTTCTCATCCCCTCCATCATCTCCAACCTGCTCTTTGCCTGCATCTCTACCCAACCTCACTGCTACTCTAAAATTATCCCACCGCTCCTATATGTGACTCCTAAATTGAGCCTGTCTCCATCCCCATCCCATCTCCCATTCCCATTTCCATGCCAAATCGCAGGCCCCCCAGAAAAATAAAAAAAGAAAAGGGGCTGTGCTCTGGCAGATGATATTTAGGGGGCTGTGCTGTGGCACAGATGATATTTGGGGGTCCACTCTGTCCCCCCTGTTTGATGGTGCTGGGAGCTGGCAAGAGGGCTCTGGCACGGAGGGGCTGTGTCCATCTATCCGTCCCTCACTCACCCCGATCAGGCCGGCAACGACCTCGATGGCGCCGGTGCCCATGGTGGTGTAGGGGATCTGGGACACGGGGATCCCGGCGTTCTCGAAGATGGTGTTGGTGTAGAACCAGATCTGCCGAGGAGGGGACACGGCATGAGCTGGGGGATGGAGCCATGGGGCACTCGATGGAATGAGCAGCCAGGTCTCAGCTCGGGGTCTGCAGAGCCGTGTGTGGGGCGAGGACCAGGTGGCGCTTACGGCATCGATCCCCGAGAGCTGCATGCCGGCGTTCAGCACCGCCACCGAGAGCGTCTGCCAGCGCACAGAGCGATCCCGCAGCAGCTGCCACACCGACACCATCTCCATGGAGGAGAGCGACCGCTGCTCCTCCTTCATCTCCTCGATCACGTCCTGCACGTCAGGGGTCCCCAGGAACCGGTGCAGGGCTGTGGGGAGAGCGGGGGCATGGACACAAATCCCCAGCACGGGGTGGATGCTCACAGGTATGGCACAGGGTAGGGTACAAGTAAGCCCCTCCCTGTGGGGCTCAGCATCCATAGGAAACGGGGAGAAGCCTCACACCGCAGTGCTGGGCACCATGGAAAAGCTGTGGTACAACCAGGTGGGAGAGAAGGGCAGAACCATCAGGACTGCGGTGGGCTGTCAGGTATGGGTGTGGCAGAATGCCATGGGGGTGCACCTTGGAGAAGTGCCCAGCACCTTCCGTAGCCAGTCTCCCCCAGGATATCCCCTCACCTTTGGTGGCCCCACAGACATCATTTCTTTCTATCAGCAGGTACCGAGGGCTCTCAGGGAAGCAGTGCAGCAGCAGGAGCTGGAGGGAGGCAGGAACAACCACCACTGACAGGAAAAGGGGCCAGAACCTGTCCTGAGAGGAGTTGAAATGGGATGTGTCATGAGGAGGGCAGAGCAGTGTCCAGCATGCGTGGGCTGGGGTATCGTGCTCACCTTGCCCAGCAGTTCTGGGAGGCCCAGGACCTGGGCAGAGAAAACCCCCAGGCAGATGAAGATGCTGGGCATGAGCCCCAGGAACCCCCGCAGGTTCTTGGGAGCGATTTCTCCCAGGTAGAGGGGCACCACACTGAGACAGATGCCTGGGGGGCACAGGAGGGACTGGCATGGCGGAGACAGTGGGGAGAAAGGCACTGAGCCAGACCCTCGGTCTATCTCCTCCCATGCCCAGCACCATCCACCGTGGGGACCCCACGGCCTGGAGGTGGCCCTGGCTGTACCAGAGAACCCCTCCACAGAGCCTGTGGGAGCACAAAGCGTTCCCCGTCCCCCTAGGAATGGCTGTGGGGGACTGAGCCGTGAGGAAGGGGCCGTGCACAGCCCAGGAAGCACCCACCTGAGTGGAGCCCGGTGATGGAGCGGCCGATGATCACCATCTCGGGGGATCCCAGCTCCCGGCTGAAGCCCATGAAGCCGCCGGCCAGCAGGACGAGGAGAGCGCTGCGGCTCAGAGCACCGTTCCTGGCAGGCACAAGCAGCAGGGCAGCTCCGGCAGCCCCGTGCCCCCCGAGCCACCCCAGCCCGTGGCACAGCTCCTCACCTGCCGTAGCGCTCCACCAGAGCCCCCACCAGCAAGGAGCCCCCCAGGCCGCCCAGGGCGAAGATGGACACGGTCAGGGCGTAGAGGAGCGTCAGGGGGCCCGGGGCCAGCCCGTGTCCGTAGCGCTGGGACCACGTGGCGTTGTAGAAAGCCTTTATGTGCTGCAGGGCAGAGACACACACGGGCAGCAGAGGTGTTGGTGGAAAAGGGAAGACAAGGGAAGACGGGATCTGAATGGGACAATATCGTGGGTTTAACAGCATTTGAGGAGATGCAGGGCAGAACGTGTTTGGGGATGACTGGGATGTGCTGGTCTGGTTGCTCAGCAAGTCTCAGCACCTGAGAGGCCTAAGGATGACTTAGAGATGCCACAGACAGCGCTCAAGTTGGAGCAGGGAGGCTGTGGCCAGCTTTCCTGGCCCTGCTTTCCCTGGGGGACCAGTTTGGTGCACATGAACATGGACTCTGATGTCCCTCCCATGCCATTCCTCGCTGGGTGACTGCTCAAGGAAAAGGCGGTGTTTTGATGTGGGGCTGCTGGACAGCTGTCCCTCCACCCTCCAAGGGAGGGATGCAGAGCTGTTTTCCCTGCTCCCGGAGAGGCTGCCCACCCCTTACCTCTGCCGGTGAGTTCACCACGGCAAGGTTGTAGCCATAGAGCATGGAGGAGCCGAAGGACACCAGAAGGGTGACAGACAGCAGGGGGAAGGTGAGATGCTGGGAAAGAGGAGGAAGGATCAGCATTGCCCTGGCCAGCAGAGCCAGGAGCCAAGGTGTCACGAGCTGTCCCTGTTCCAGTAGGGATGACCCTGGCCCAGAGCAAAGGCCCCAGGGCAATGGAATCCTGTGTTGAGCACTGCTCCATGCCAGCGCCCAGCACCCAGCCCAGCCGATCCTGCTTCCTCGTGGCTGGTCTCGTGGCTGTGGTGCGAGGTTTTGTACTGTGGCGGTGACCCGGCCTGGGCACCCCTGCCCCCGGTGGGAGGGGCAGCAGACGGAAAGGGGCAGGTGGAGAAAGGAGGGACACCCATCCCCGTACCTCCATGGAGCAGCTGAGTGGTGCTGCTGCGAGGGGCCAACACCATTGAAAAGTCCCCGTNCAGGAGCATTCAGAGCACCCCCAGCTGCAGGGAAAGCCCTGGGCGCTGCACTCCGGAGCAGTGACTGTCCCCGGAGCCCCGGGGTTCGCAGGGTGCGGACATGGGGGGAGCCTGCGTCCCCCAGAACAGCCTCGCTCCCCAGCACCCACAGCCCGGCCCTCCCCGCTGCCCCCCCGCACGGTAGCCGGATTCGTAGCACCCAGCGGCTCCCGGCTCACGCACAGCAAATCCCCCCTAATCCCACCAGGAATCCCAAGCCGGGAAAAGGGGAGGGGGATGTCAGGCCGAGGGGTGTCAGGCCAGGGGCTGGAAGGGGACAAGGACACCGTAAGGCAGGCGAGAAGCAGCGATGGGGCGGCCCTCCCGGCCCGCAGGGAGCTCACCCCGGTGATGTCCCCGCCGGGCCGTGGGGTCCCTTTCCCGACCGGCGGCGAGAGGCTGCGGGCGGAGCGCGGGGAGGGAGGAGAAGGAGAGGGGGAGGAAGGCAGCCCCGGCCCGGCGTCCCGGCTGCTCTCTCCCATTTTTAGATAGAAGAAGGAGGGAGTGAGGGAAGGCAGGGCAGGGCAGGGCAGCCCGGGCGCCCCCGGGGCTCATTGGAGGCGCCTGAGCGGCCGGAGGAGGAGTCCGGGAGCCTCTCCCCTCGCCGGGGGCAGGGGCAGCACCTCCGGGCTGCTCAGCCCGCTGAGGGGTTACGGCCCAGCCCGGGGCAGCGGAACCACGGACGTGATGCTCTGCCGCCTTTGAGAGCTCCCGCAGGTCCCCTCTGAACGGGAGTGACCCCGGGAACCGTACGTGGGGCGACATCACTGCACCACCCCCGAGCTGGCGGCGAACGGGCGGCCTCACATCGCCCGACACCCCGAACACCTCCGGCCCCTCTCCCCCCGTGGGGTAGATGTGCCCCGTCCCCTGCGCTCGGCAAGGGGCTGGTAGCCCACGGCACGGCTCTAGGCCTTCCCCGGACACGGAGGGACACAGCCCCCAGCCCCAGAGAGGAGGGAATCGGCTCACGGCAGCGCAGAGGAATCCAATTTTGCGGCGGCCAGGAGCTGCCTCCCCTGCTGCTAATGAAGTGTCTTTAATTAGCAACCTAATAGCAAGCTCTTAATTTGCCGAACAGCCAGTTGAAAGGATGAGGACCCCACTAAGCCACGGCTGGCAACGGCTCCAAGGGCTTAAAAGGGACAGGTCCCGACAGGCTGGCCCCACCCACGACGGTCCCGCGGGGCCAGGAAAGCGGAGCAGAGCTGGGACAGCTGCGTGGGCACCCCCAGGCCGGCCGTACCAGTCCCAGCCGGGCTGTCTGGAGTGTGGGAGAGTCCAGCACCACATTCTCCCACGGAGGATGTACCAGCTCCGGTCTCCTCCCTGCACATGAGCCTCCAGCTCTTCCTGAAAGCATCGTGCCCTCTCCCCCGGCCACCAGCCCTTGCCAGCGCTCAGTTTTCCCAGGGCTGGTCCCTGCTCAAGAGTTCCTGTATCTTGCCCAGCCTCAGTTTCTCCACACCTGGATCAGGGTATCTCCTTTACCTTTGTGCAGGAGTGCTGGGGGGCTGCAGAGACCTCGGTGACAGGGCCACAGTGGGGGAGACCTGCAGGAGCCACAGTCCTTCTGGGGATGGCCCTGGTTCATTTCCAGAGCAGCAGGATGAAGATCCATTTCGTTGGACTTGACAAGAGAACATGCAGTGGGTCCCAGCCATGAGCGAGCCCAGGACCCACCCCAAGCCCTTGTAAGACAGCGCAGAGCAGCAAACCTGGCACAGGCCGTGCTGTGTCCTGCAGCCATGCTCCAGTCGTTCAGATACATGGCTCATCTCTGGGAGCAGCATGAGGAGGGTTAAATGTGTCCAGTGCTGTCTGGAAAGAGCACTGGAAACAGGAAACAGCAGCAGCCACCTCTCCCCCACCCTGTACTCTCCCAGCAAGTACCTACCAGAAAATACCCCTGGAACTTCCCAGCTCTTCTACTGAAGCCCATACCCGTCCCCAAGCCCCGTGCTCGTCCCTGCAGCCACAGCCCCTCCTCCTGCCACACAGCCCGGTGCTGGGGACCAAGCAGGGACATCCTCAGGACACGGCTCCAAGCCAGGGGATGGCTGCTGCCTTGATTTAGGGAGTAAATATGGGTTATGGTCACTGCTTCCCAGCAGTGCCCGGGACGCTGGGAGCAGAGGCTTGGCAGCAGCTCTAGAGTGAGAAACTCGTGGTGTGGTAAGAAGGGGGAGGAGGAAAGCCTGGAGTGCCAATTAAGGATCACCAGGGGGCTGGGTTAATTGAGACACTCCTGTGACCTGACCTGGTGATAGTGGCGCACGACAGACAAGGACTCACTAGACAAGGAGAAGCAGCCACTGCTCTGAGCTGCAAGGGAGCTCCTCTCCACATTTTACAGGCATTCCTCCCCTGATTCCATGCAGGGTATCCTGGCTAAAATACTGCCAGTGGCTGGGAAAGAGGCTGTGAGCCCACAAATCACCCTGGTCCCCACCCTGGTCACTCCCAGAGCTCCTGTCCCACTCTTGCCTCGATGCTGCCCCACACTCCAGACACAGCACTGGGGCTGTCCCCGTGCCAGCACTCCACTGTCATGGGATGCTCACACATCTCCTTTCCTCAAGGCACCTGACGCACTCAAACAAACCCATGAGAACAGGGAGAGGCAGAGCAGCAGGTGTAGCTGGTCCCAGCACTCATCCTGCACACAGTGATGGCATTTGCTGAGGCCGGGAGGATGGAGGAGCAATTGGGACACCTGAGGGCATCCCCTGAGCTGAGAGCTCCCCACTGGGAGGTCTGTCCCCGTTTTCAAGAAGAGATAGAAATCCCTTGGAAAGGAGGTGGTTCCAGTGCTGGTTCTGGGGGTTTGCCCAGCACCATCTGGTCCAAACTAGATGAATTCCACAAGGAAGCAATGAGCAGCTCATGCAAAGGCAAAAGGATGCATTGCTTAGCAGCCACTGCCCCCTTTCCCTGTGCTGGAGGAGAGGGAACTCGGCAGCAGGGCAGGGTAGGCAGAGCTGCTCACAAACATCGCCGCCGCTCCGAAGGTCAGAGCGGGTCGCCAGGGCTGCCCTTTGGAGCTGACACTGCAGCAGTGCAGAGGGTCTGGCAGCCTCCCCGCCCTACCTGCCTGCCCCCTGGGGGAGAAGCCTTCCTTGATCTGCCTCTGTAAATGCCAGCACGGTGCTCGGGGTGGGACAGGCAGCTTTGGGTACATCAGCTGTGTGACGGTAACCAGGGCTTGAGCTTCTCCAAACCATAGTGGCCCCCAGAAGGAAGTCAGTGCTGTCCCCAGTGAAAGCACTGCTCAGGCTGCTGTCTCTGCCTTGTTGCACTGCAAAGCCCATCTGACTGCTCTCCATCTGCAGGCAGGCTATTTACCTGTACAGGTGAGAGCTTTCCAGCCCAGGTTTCCCTGGTCATATTCCTTATCCGACTTCAGTGGTCCCCAGCTGATCAGCCCCACGCCTCTGCTGGTTTGGAGATTGCTAGCTGCTCCTACCAGCCAGGTGCATGTCAGCAAATAATTCTGGAGAGAAAGCTCAGTATGGGAAGGTAACGTGGATGTGAAACAGAGATTATCTCTCTTGGGGATATAATGAATGTGTGTCTGAACTCGGTGGGTAAAGCAGTGTCTGGTAGTCACAGACATGCTCTGCTGGGCACCATCAGCTGGCAAGGGCTGAGATCTCTGATGGCTGCAGCCCACTGCATGGGAGAGTGCAAGCAGCAGCTTGTTTTACCTCTCTTACCTTCTCATCCAGCAGCCCTTCCTGGGACAGGGTCATGGGCAGTGTGCACGTGCTGGCTGCAGAGCAACCCAAGCACTTGGAAAAGCAGAGCTATGCAGAGCTCTCGAGACCAGGAGTGGTATTTTATTCCCACAAAACATGGAATCATTTCCACATCCTGGGCACTGACGTGTGTGCCATTGCACAGGAAGCTGTGGCACATGCTGCCTTGGAACAAAGGGCACCAGGACACTGCTGGAGCCAGGCACAGCCCTCACTCCCAGGACAGACATTTCACCCACAGAAATCCACGGCAGCATTACAGCATGTCTGTCTGCTCAGGGCCTTTTGTTTCCTTGGCCACGCTGCCTCCTCTCCTGAGAGTTCATCATCCTCTTCAAACCACCAATTGCTAAACTCATCCCAAATGGTTATTGTAAGAATTACATTCTTTCTAGCCTAGCTAATCGAAACTGGCCAATTCTCCCTTTCCAAAAAGTAGCTCACTATACTCTGAAAGCATGTATATAAGACAATAAAAAACCACCAAACAAGAGAAGATTTCATTTTAAAGCTGTAGGCTGATCAAACGCTGTTAATTTGAAGCTATGGCAAACATTGCTTTCCTCCTTCATTTGAAGTGGAAATAAGGCACACATTTTTAAACAGAAAGGGTAATTAACCACTGAATCTATTTAAGATAAGCTGTTCATTCTTTTCCAGTGGAAATTTACAATTGAGATTGCTTTTCTTCCTCAAAGACTCTCTTTCATCCTTGAGTTTTTGGATTCCAGTCCAGATTTCCAGAAGTTTTCCAGCTCATGCCCTGCAGGATAGCACCATCCTAGTCCTAGAAATCTGGCATAAAGACCCTGATTCTCATCTTGAAACATCAAGGAGAAGAAGGGGAAGGACTTTCTAAGGATATGAGAACCTGTTTCTCATGGGAGTGGGCAGTCTGTGTGTTGTTTGGGTTCACACAGACACCTGGCACTGTGGCCATGGAAGGGGTCTCACAGGTTAAAATCAAGCTGCATTCTGTGTTACAGACAAATGGATGAAGCCTGTCACCGCAGCTCCTCTTCCAAATCTATGATTGGATGGGAGGAAGTAGCAGAGAGGGAACAGAAAAGGTTAAAGTGGTGTAAATATATATATATTTTAGATATTATAAATAAATATGTATGTAAGATATTTATTATATATGTGTGCACACACACATACATACAAACACCAAAGCCTTTGCAAATAAAGCACAGGGCTGCTGGGAACCCTGTCACAAGGAGAGATGGAGATTGGAAGTGACGAGAATCCTGCTCCCAGCACTTCAGAAAAGCAGGAGCCTTCACAATCTCCAGTCCCCCGCTGGCTCCTAAGAATGGAGCCAGCAGGGAGAGAGATGTCGGGAGTGCAGGGGTTTGTTTGTTTTCTGACCACCCCTGGAGTCAGGATCTTAAAACTGCGGTGGCCTTTGTTTTAAAAGGGGCTGTTAAGTAAAATGGGAAGATCCAAGGCTGCTATCCAAGGAGCACTTTTAAGAGGAAGGTATTCTGAGAGTGAGGGTGCTTGTGTTCTGATTCGGGCGAGCAGCAAGCATGGCAGCATCCCCAGCCACGGAACTGCCTGGTGGTGCTGCGATATGTCAATTACTCACTCATTATTGAACAGCAGGATTCTGATTAGCTTATAAAACAAATTTGTGCTTCTCCTACCGGGATCTTGCAATAGTATCCAGAAAAACACAAAGTCTTTATAGGTTTCCCCCCACACTTTTTTAATGGGCAGGATGGCTCCAACTCTTCTCGATCAGTCCCATCCACTCTCTGGCTTACAGGGCAGACTCACCTGCCCCAGCCAGAGGCCATTAACTATGAATGGAGAGAGTGTTAATTAAAAAGTATGCTGTGGTTTTAGGAATAAGTGTTTTTGTTCTGACTGCCAGGGCAGTCTTTTAAGCAGCAGCTCTGAGGTGGGACTGGCTACTACAGACTCTGTGTGTCCCGTGAAGCTGCACCCACCTCAGGCTCGGGGCAAAGCTGTCCACCTTTCATCCCCAGCACTTGCAGGGGTTCACACTGCAGACATTGTGTACAGTACATGTGTGGCAGAAGTGTGACTCACACACATGGGGCTCAAGAAGAGACAAGAGTGGTATTTTGACAGTGTCTTTCCCCCCAGAAGGAAAACAGGAGAGATTCACAGCTTAATCTTTGTATTTAAGTTATTTTCTGAACAGTTAAAAAAAAAAAACAAAACAAAAAAACAAACCACACTGTTACCATGATCCTAGCTCAAGTGAACATTAGTACATTAACTACACATCACCGTAACATAATCACAAAATTCAAAGCACTCATTACTTAAGAATTCAGATAACAAATATAGCAGAGTAACAAACAGAAAACTCTGGAGAAACCATGTTCTTTCTCATCTCTCCCCCTTCCACAGCCACCCCGGCCTGAGCAGGCTGGAGTGATGCAGCACAGGCTGGCCTGGCAGGCATGCAGCTCTCCTAAACGCAGGGATGGAAATGACGGGAAGGAACAGGACAATACACTTTGCTGAGGTCCACACTATTGTTCTGCCATGCTAAAACTGGGGCTGGGCTAAGCCCTGCAGTGCCTCACATGATAAAGACACAGTAGCCAAAGCAAAGTTTTACACTCAAAAGCAGCTCCAGATTTTCACACTGATTTGCCCAAAAATTTTCACAGGTAGCTCCTTGTAAAAGCCACTGCAAACAGCCCACTGGCCTGCCTGCTGCACGTGGAGTTTTGCTCAGATATAAACCAGAGCTCCAGTGCCAGGAAGTTAAAACACTTTGCCTGTGAAGGCAGAAAGCTGTTCATCGTGCAGGTACAAGCACAGCTGCTCTGTGATGAAGACTTGTATTTCATGCTGATTTTCTGGCCACAGCTGCACTTGGCTCCTGCTTGAGCAGAAATACCAAGGTATCTCTTAGGGTGATAGGCTATTAAAGAAAAGGGACTTATTTAGGAGTTGTCTATAGTACCTAAAGGGCTTGCTGCACATCCATGTACATCATAACCCCTTTGATTTTGAGAGTATCATCTTAACATCCCTAAGGATCAACCAGTGTCGCCAACTCCCATGGGTTAACTGCTGGACCAGGTATGTGGAAGGAAGCCCAGCAATCTTTGGGAACAAGCACAAAGTTATGGGAAGAGTTTTCTGACCAGTCAAAGGCTGATCTAATCTACCAGTGTACCAAGGCTCCCCTTGGGGATTTGCTTTGGAGGTTTTGCCCAGTATTTTGGCTACACCACATCTTTAAAAAAATGGGCAAGGAGGGAATGGGGGGAAGCCAAATGCTCAAGTCTCAGCACACATTCCTCTCAACCCACTACTGGGATTTTGGAGAAAGAACACACCGGAGGGACCTGCTGCTCCCATCTCTGATTAAAAGCAGGGGCAGAAAAGACTGTAACCTCCTCATGCCAATCCAGCCAATAGGTATTTTCCACCAGGACAGATGAATTTCATATGGAGACCTCCTCTGAGGACAGCTGGGTCACTTGCTGTTTCCCCCTTCCTTCTGGGAAGCTGCTGCTTATCACTTTGGGGGGAACAGTAGGGCAAAGCTCAGCATGTCAAATGCATCATGCATGCCACTTGGAGACCCTGGCAAAGCTCATTCTTCTTTTGGCAAGTGTAATTTAGACCATCCCTTTCTCCTTATGTTTCCACTGCCTCCTAAAAAGGGCATCTGATGAAAAGTTCCACAGCTGGAGGCATTACTTGATCACCTCCTGGTGACTTCTTATCATGGAAAACCTCCATTTTTCCCAGCCAACTGCACAAGCTACAAGATGTATTTTCAGCACCATCCCCACTTCTGTAGAGATCCATCTCCATCCCCACATATCCCTAGTTTTCAACCACTCACATATCTCCTTCTTTTCCTCCCACAGTTAAGAGCAAGCCTGCAGTAGGAAGGCTGGACATTCCTTCTTGTTCCCTTCTCTAGCAAAGGAGAGCTGCTAGTATTTGTGATTTAATAAATGCAAATATTGCCCTTTCCCAGTGAATTAAGGAATAATAAGCCACAAAAGGCAGATCTAAAATCATGCTAAAGGAAGCTAACAAAGTCAGGCAAGAGCCCAACCTAGAGAGGTGCTTTCCTTTGGGTCTGGGATGCCAAAAAATCTCAGAACCAAGCCTGGAGCTCTGCTCAGACTGAGGAAGGGGCATGCAGAAGGGGAAAATACACATACCTAGGAGTGGAGAAATGTGCATGATACTCTCCAGCTTTTTCAGTGTTCAAAGAAAAAAAAAAGAAGGTAAAAGAAAAAAGGATCCTTTGGAGCAGGAGGTGGGTGGGTAGAGAGCGTGGTGGTCCAAGTCAGCTTCCAGTTTACAAACAGGTGTAAAGCATTTCAATGCTTCTGATGATCACAGACTTCTCAACTTGTCACCTGAATCCTTCTGTTCCAACAGTGGATATGTCTGTCCTTGAATGTTAACAGGGAGCAGAGGGAGCTGCTCCAGAGGAGACATCTGTAGAAGTTATCTCACTGCAAACTCCTTCATGCCGTTTTCTATTTGCATATTTGAAAGCAAGCTGTGTTCCTCTGAGGACGAGAAATATTTTCAGCAAAACCGTGCCCTGTTGCAGAGGAGTCACACGCAGGAGATGGTGTGGCCACAACAGATTGTCCCACACCTTCAGCACTTTCCATCCCATAATCCAAGGTGGAAGGCTAGCATGAGCTTCCTGCTTGTGGGAGAAGTGACAATCTCTAAGCAAGAGGTATTTCATTTCAAAGCAATGTGCAACACTTACGCCCACAGACACTTCCAGCCCTTTTTCATCTCCTTTCAGCAGGCATGTTCTAGTTATTTTCATTATAAACTCTGCAATTACTCCAATCTGGTTGAGGGATTATCCATCCTGTTCATGCTGAAACCTCTCTCTCACATGCACTCTTGCGCACTCACACACACATGCACACATATCCTAAGGGAAGGGAGTTTGAAAAAGCCACTTTCTTCTGACATTGGGAGATCTACTTAGCAGACTGCTCCTCCCTGGGTGCACAATAAACACCACCAAATGTCAGGCTGTGGCAGTTTCAAGTTCAAGTTAGATCAGTTAACTTCAGTTTCCTTCTTAGCTATCAGAGAATTTGTACAACTCAGGGAGTGGGGCAGGAATCCTCACCCTTCTGCAATCCTGTTTGAAGTACCTACACTCAGTCCCTTCCTGAGGGTGACACACCTTTCTTACCACGTGCCAAAAATGGATTCCAGCAGTTGCTTGCTAAATGTACCTTAAGGAGCTCTATACAGCAGAGTACAAAGTATTGTACCACTTGAAGACCCAACAGAATAGCAGCATAGAGCAGCAGGGCTATGACAACCAAGGACAATTTGCGGCGGTGGTGTCTCTTGTGTTTGGCCAGCCAGTCTGCCACTTCTCCCAAATTCTCTCAACCAGCAAAAATACAACACATCCTTGTAGGTGTTGGCCACAAAGATGCAATTAAAAGATTAAGAAGTTCTGGAGCCTTCAACAGCTGGAGTAACAGATCATTGTTTTCTATAGTAACAGAAATAGAAAAGACAGAGGATGACCAAACTGAGGAAAATAATTATTAAATCTTCACCCAAGGTCATACAAACCCCTGCTGATATGCAGCAATGCTGCAGACCTTGTAATACCTGAACTTAGAGGGACAGTGTTAAAATAGTATTAAGACTCAGAACTTGAATTCAACGAAGTTTGGGATGTGAACTTTGATTCTCTCTGCTCCCTTGCCACTTTGGCTTTGGGACTGCAGTATTCATGATATGTAGAGCTGCCTGAAAGCCAAAACAGCATTCCTGGACTTAAAAAGTAGTGCCAGAATTAACTGTGGATAAACACTGTGACTCAGAACTTATTTATGACTCTGCAGAGGTAAGACTCTGTCACTGTTACCTGAACAGAGTTGTTAACCTGTTTGACTCTTTTACAGTAATAGTTCAAACAGAAAAGAGGAGTGTTATCACATGCTCTGAGATGCTTGACACTGCTGCCCATACGCTTCAAGAAATGCACTTGGTACTCCCCAAGAACCAGCTTTGCCCTCTTCCCTAACTCCATTGCCTTTTTGTCTGTCTTAGCTGACAGCTAAATTATTCAAGCCCTCTGGACTGCTCTTTGGGGACTCTTGGACCAGCTCCTTGCTAGATTTCCCTGGTGGAAAAAGCACATCTCAAGCAATTAGAAACAATGCAACAGCTTCCCCAGCAAAGTGAAGTTGATGAGAAAAGCTTATAAAAAAAATCCCATCTGCCAAGTTCAGAGGGTGTTAACAAAGCCAGTTTAAACCCCTCCAGCCCAGAGACAAAGGACCTAGATTTCCTACTGTGGGATTGGAGCAACTCCCCACTAAAGCAGCGGAGATTTTTTCCAGACCTACAGCAGAAGATCTGGGCCTAAACCTGGAATGGCCAGAGACTGATTTATAGAGTAATTTCTGATCTAAATGCAGGCCAGCTGCAATTCATTCCAGCTCTGTGAAGAGAGCTGTTTACCCCCAGACCTCTGTCTAGTTCAGAGACATGCAGAATTGTTTCTCATGTACCTACTCTTCAAGGCTATTTTTGTCTTCTAAACAATGACAATTTGCGGAAGTCTCAGCCAGAAAGCAAAGACCCTTCTCAGCTATCAGCAAAAGGACTAATCAGCCTGTGTTCTTAAACTGCAATGCAGTACATACATTAGAGAAGCAGACCAAAAATTCCTCAATCCCTTCTAGCAAACCCAGTCCCAGAAATGCTGCAGAACTGGCCTGGAGTCACTGCTAAATGCAATGATTGTCCTCATGGTCACACTCATTTTACTCAGCCACCATCTCCAGGGTATGCATTTGCTCATTCAAGTGAGGCTAAGTTTTACTGTCATGGCCAGAATGTTTGTGTAGTGTGTTCACTCTGGGTGGCTCTTGAGAGCTCCAAGAAGTTTTAAACAGCTCCCTCTTCCAGTACCCAGCTACAGCCTCTCTGAAAGGAGAAGGAATTGAAAGATAGTAGCAATGTCCAGCTTTCCTTCTCAGCCCAGCCTCAAACTTTCTCCAATTTACAGAATGATTCATAAGTCATCAGCAACATACTGTCTTCAGGGAGAACAGCAGTAGGAAGACGGCACAGACCATCCCTTTGCCAGTGAAATACTGTCCTGGGCCAACAGTTCACCTGGGGTTGGGGTGGACAGGATCTCAGCCCCAGTTCATCATGCTTGGGACTTTGGCAGGAGAGAGTTTAACTTTTCATCGACTAGCATTCCCCAGCCAAGCAGATGTTAAGGGGAGATTTAAATACACATCCAGCTTCCAAAGGGTTAGCATAGCAGGCAGGAGAGGAAAGAGATGGATTTGGCTCATAATAGTCAAATTTCAAGGGTCCTCTCTCCACAAAAAATAAGTCTGCAGTCAGAACAGCCAAAAGCCGCAGGGAAGCTGGGGTTGAGGGGATGACGGTCTGGCTGTTATAAGTGTTTCTGCTGCTCTTCAGAGCTGAATGCTTTTTCAAAGGCCTAGCAATGGATATTGATTTCAGCCTGAGAGCAGCAGCCTCCTCCCCACCCACCCTCCCACCCACCCTGAAGTGACTCTCAGCAGGATGCACTGTGGCTGTAAGTCTTCTGCTTAACAGCAAAGCAACACATTCTGGCGACATCTTAAATATATTCATAGGACATCGGTGACTGGGCTTGGAGGGGAACCAAACGGGGTAAAGGGAAGAGTGAACATGGAGAGGGGAATGAGGGAAGAAAGGGACAGGAAGGTTTAAAAATGTTAATTGTTCATGAAAGATAGAAGTCATCTTCTGATATAGCAGCACTTCAGCAGTCAGCCACGCTGAGTAGACCCTGTCTGAGATCAACCGCATGCCAACTTTGTTCCAGAAACAAGTCTGAGAGCCTCTCTCTTCAGCAAGTATTGGTTACGTGGATAGTTCTTTTGTCCTGGCATTTAAATACTGCAGCTTAAATGAGTCCTGGGAACAAAACACAGAACAAACCAAACAAACCCCATTCATACTAAGCCTTTTAATGATTTAAAATAACATCTGATTGACCAGAGTGTTTGAGAAAATCAAGATCTGACAGATCTAGAGCATCACTGTACAGTTACCAAACAGGATACAGGATGTGGCCCATGACAGAGCACTTTCACAGGAAAATGTCATTGTGGACACCCCTTTGCAGAAGCCTGTCAGCTCTTCTGCTATTCTTCTGTCTTACATTTACTGCTATTAACAGTAATGGTGCGTGTACCCACCCATGTAGGCAATCATATTATCCCACTTCACTCATATGCATCAAATTCACTCTACAACTGACCTAAACATATGAAACATTTTGTCCTCTGCACACTGTGCTGGCCAAGACAAAAGGTGATCAGCAAACCAACCAGGCTCTGATATGAATAATTTAACATCCATGCTATGTGAGAGAGAACAAGGGCTAGGCCCTATCAGTAAATATATTTTGCACATAGATGCATCTCGATTTAATTTGCCTGGGCTTGTGCTTGTGCCTCAGTGTCTCCTCCCACAGCCAAACTGTAATCTTGAATCAGCTTGCTGCACAGTGAGGAGAATGGTCATCACTTCAGAGGGAGGTTCTTGGCAAAACCCTCCTGCCTGGTGACAACTGCCCAGGGTCAGGCCATCTGCATCCTCTTGTTAGGCAGCAGCTGCTCTACTCGCTCTGCAGAAACTCTTCTTCCTTCTGGACAGCAGTATAACTGATTTAATTATTGATGATAATGGACAGAGGAGGAGGAGTTCTTCAGGGGGAGTCACAGGCACCACATGTCACAAATCCTAAAATAAAGTCCCTACTCTAAGGTACCAGAACCATTCTCATCCTTTTATAGGACACTGTAATTACTGTATAACCAAGATGACAAACATTGATAATCCAAGCCAGTTATTCAAGCAGCAGGCTCACACTACATCCAGTGTCACCTTTGAGCCTCACCTTATTTTTTAAAGTTTTTTATGATTTTTTTTTTTTTTACCTGTGCGAGTGTGAGGTACAGTGTAGTGTTATTTATCTGGAGATGTAGGTGTATGTTCTGGACGGGGAACGAGTGGATTCTGCCTGGGCTGCTGGGTCATTCAGAAAATCCCAGATGAGGATGGTGTCATCATGTGAGCTGCTGACGATCTGGAACTCATCAAATTGAAGTCGAAAGACTCTTCCAGAATGCTCCTGAAATGCCAGTGGGAGACACAGCATGTTACTCTGCAAACTAGCTGGCACCTGGGATGGAGCAGGGAAGATGAACTCGGGCTTGATTTCAGTGTTATATTCATTTGTCAGTAAACCCCACAAGACACACTGTGCATCACCATCACAGAGCATAAATGAAACCCTCTCTCAAGGAAAAGGGTTTGCCACATCTGAGTATGTGACTTGCAGGAAGTTTACATTACAGTTGTCCCACTACTCCTTAAATCCCAGTATTCGACACACACTGTACAGAACAAACCAAACTCCCTCCCCACATAATTCCATCTGGTGAGGCTGACAGGTGCACTGTCTTCCTTATTCCATGACAAAACTCCTTCCTGAAATTACAGCATTCCTAGGTACAGTAGGTTACAGGGTAAGAGATGAGAACATTGCATTCAAGACTTGGCATCACTGCCACTGCTGACGAGGAAACAGCTTAACACTGGAGGACACTAAGGAGCCTGTTGTAAAGTCCAGTGACACGGCAGTAATTCCTCCTAAGCAGTTCTAAAAATATGATCTAGAAAGGGCATTCTTTATAGGCAGTTTGCATTCTGCTCCGAGGCTGAGTGGAAATGGCATGTCGATTTGGCAAGAGTTCAGACCATAATTAACAGGAGGCAATGGCAAGATCCTGGATATCACAGAGCAAATCCACTCTGCTTTCCCGTGTGTGTTGCCTATTTTCTCTTGGTGCTCGTGACACTCCAAGAGCAGTGGCCTCCTCCTTGGCCATCAGGGAACAGAAATTGTGCATGGTGACAGTGAGCCCTATCTCTTCCATGAGCACACATTCCTCTTCAGTGCTCACACATTGTAAGGGGCTCCTGAGGGTCAGGAAAAAAACATGTCTTAAAATACTTTAATACTGAAACTACAGGTTTCTCAAACATTTAAGCAAAAGAGAATTGCTAGTTACTAAAGGGGAAGTCTTTGTCTTATAGCATAAGACTACTACAAAAATACAGCTCAGTTTACAAAGAACAACAGCTGCTCTGAAGTGCAGATTTCTGAATCTTTAAATCAAAATTATGTGATGCACATGTAAGCCAGATTCTAAGATAAATTTTTTAGAATTTCTGATCAGTGGAACCTTTTTGATCTAACTGTAACTTGAGTTTGTCTTATAAACACTTTATCAGTTTGTATTTCCACCTATTCTTAAGGCAAGTGCTTTTCCAGATTTTGTGTTATAGCGGTAAAGAAGTTCTTCCAAAAAGTACCATACAACAGTCAGATCCACTGACAGATTATTCACAGAGAAAGGGGAGGGGGAGAGAGAGAGAGAGAGAAAGAAAGATACTTTCAAAAGTTCTTTTCAAAACTCTCCTTGATCCCAGTCACTGTGGGCTAAGTAAGGCTGCCCTGCCTGGACTGTTTATGTCATAAGGAAAGCTGAACTGTGAACTTATTCTGTTCATGGAAAGCTTCTGTCAAATTCATGTGGCCACTGTTTCAGCTAACGGAAGACAAAACTGGAAGGGACCTGGCATGCAGTGAACATTTGTTATCTGTGCACTTTCCTCCTACTGTTTGAAAATTGAACACAAGCAGCAGGAGACTCATGATGTTCATTGTGCAGCCAGGTTTAATTTTGGAGGATGAGGGAAGAGGAAAAAAACACCAAAGCATGGGTAAGCGGGTATAAGGACACCCTGTTGTCATAAAAGTCCTAAAAGCACTGCAACAGCTTCCTCTGCTCCCCACCCTGCTTTTGGCCCCCTCCATTGCTATCAAACAGGGATTTATGAGGATCCATGTGTTGAGATTCCAACAGCGTTTCTATCCCACCGCTTCTGATTTATAATATAATTAGCTGGGGCACTTTGGCTGTCCACTGCTGGAAAATGCAGAGGAAATCACACCAGTTAAATTAAGTCTACAGGTTACTAGGCACTCATTTGTCTCAAGCTAGAGCAGAAACACTACTAATACCAAGCTTAAGTCTTAGACTCTCAGGATTTGAAATCATGGGCAAAGAGTTATTTCATAGCTTGGAACTGGGTGACCAATAACAAAGAATTTTTTTGGATTTCAGCCATGAAACTATTTGCACTTCTATTTGGCTAACAAAAAGGTTTTTCAACAGTGCAGTGGGCATCCAAAGCACTCATGGAACCTGATCCTGTGGCTGATGGTCCAAATACATGATTGGAAAAAAGTAGCATGGCTTAATGATCTTACTACCTGTCAGCTGAGTCCCAGGAACCTCACAGCCTGCACCAAATGTGATGTAAAGTACTTCAGTGAAATCTACAATAGGAGCAATTCAGGTGGTTGATGAGTGCACAGAAGGTCAGCCAGCACAGCTCAGCTGGTGAGAAGTAACCACACTTTTAGAGAATGAAACAGCCTTGGTACGATCCTGTTTCAGAGCACAGACTACAGTCACGTGCCACAGCAGGAGAAGGTCTAACACATACCAATCGAAACACTGCCCAAACACTTTCAGCCTAAGAAATAAAAACATATAGTGCTCCTTTTTCAATGAGATTTTGGTACTGACTGAAATCTTGCTTTATCCCCAGCAACAGTGCTGGATTTTTGGGTTGAGTGTGGTGGAGGAACACTTACAGGAAGCACCTGAAGGCCTTGGCTGCCCTGGCATTTTTCTCATAAATTTCCCACATTATTGTAAGACTAAGCAGAGCCGTTGCTAAACATGACTGTGAATGTTGTTAACATGCACATAATGACATTTTAACCATGCCATCATTGACCTGCACTACAAACCAGTGGACAGCACGAAAAGAGCAGTTGCTGTTTAAGCATAAGGCGATTTCGCTGTCTCAGTCCTCACCTGGTTTTTCTTTAAACACACAAAACACGTTAAAAGCAATCCCAAAAGTGTTTTTGTTCCTGTTCCTCAAATTAGGAATGTAGTACTTTCAAGAAATTTCATGCCAACAATTCAGAGAACTTTCTACTACATCATCAGGTACACCCAGATTAATGTAAATTGACTAGCATATGGATTCCAAGGATGACTTAAAAAACTGATTCAGTTACTAACTTAAAATCACAGAATGAAACTGTTGAAAAGTCCAGCATGGAGTGAAAAGACCTGAGATTCTAACTTCTAATGCCTGCAATTAATAGCTTGCAAAATTAAAAGAAGTTGGACACCCAAAAAAAGCCAGACCGCTAGAAATTATTTCAAGATCCTGCAGAGTGGGGCTAAACTGACTTGAGTTTTTACGGGTTAAGATGGGTCTGAACAAGCACACTTTCTTCAACACCTCTACCTAAAGCTCTTACCACAAGGGTTCGCAAGCAGAGGGTCCCTGCTGGAGCACGGGGATCCAAAGCAGCCACAAGATCCCATACTTTAATTTTCCTAGTGGTGAAAAAATAGACAAACACCATGGCTCTGTTAAAGAGAAAAGAGCAAGTACTCACAGAAAAAAAAAAAAAAAGTTAGTACAACTTAGCTAACACACCAGTTTAAGGAAAATTACAGCAATCCTTCTGCTCTTGAATTCTTGCATTTCCCCTTTGTAAAGATTATAGAACTTAATGGGAGGTAAAAATATGCTGTCAATAAAGTAAAACACATAAAAAGCAGGTGCTATTAACTAACAGAAACACATGGGAGTGCAGACAACTAGTCTGTAATGGCAAATGGTCCTACAGACAACACAGATGGGAAAGATTGTTCTTGCAAGTTGTTGAGCTGGAAGAAGTTTCACATTGAGTCAGTCAGATATTCTTACAAGCACAAGAACTGGACCACACACATCAGATCACATGGACTTATTTCAAAAGAAGAACGAAAGCTATGCTCTGTAGCATGGTCCTCATTTATTGGCCAGGAAAAGGTTCTCTAAGTATGACAGACAGAGTCTGATATCGATAGGGAAGATGCACAAAGTGGGATGGGAGACACTGAGACAGACAGGAAGATGCAAAGCTTTGACTGCACTGATAACCTCACCCATCATATGCCCCGCTGACTATCCTCTTGTTATCAAAGCGTATGCATCTCACCAACTCTTCATGGCCTTCCAGTACTCGTAAACATGCCCCACACTCGATATCCCACAGCCTGGAAGAGAGTACAGAGAAGTAGTAAGAAATTTTTAATACTTTAGTGTTGAAATGAAACATTGGGTCTTTGCTTGTAGTTGGTGGAAACTTGGAAATAAAGATTATGATGGAACAACAAAGAAGAAACAAACTACACTCATCACTCCTTTTCCCATAGTTAAACACATGACTTTCCACATGACCCTATGATGTTACAGTAACACACGGGAGATGAGTCACAAACCAGTTGAGTCTAGGATCTACGGCTCTAGTAACACAGGATATCTCCCAGTTATCTTCACAGGGAGCCTCACTTTATTCTACTGAGGTTCACTGCTCATAAACTTGCTGTGCTTGGTTTTAAGACATTAAGAGAGGGAGACTTATCAATGCCCTCAGCAGCTTGTTTCAATTGATACGATCGCCTTCACAGGGCATGAGCCCCTTCCTGTTCCCCTACATGCCCATTTCTGATTTGGAGACTACCATCAGACAAATTAAGTTATCAATATAGTGGTGAGAGGTACAAGAATTAACAAAACCTTTTCCTTTGTCATTTCTCCCCCTGAAGGTATGTTTAATCTGTAATCCAGGCACCTAATGCATAAACTAAAATGGATGCTCTGTGTTTATTATTTTGAAATGCATTTTTTTCTTGCTCTCAAAAAAAATTCCTGTGGCTCTTTGTGAATTGTTTCTACTAATACAGCATTTTTAAAAAGTTCTGGCAGCCAAACCAATATACTGTAAGAGGCCCAGCAACACATTATTATTCTCTCAACTGTAACTATCCCAGAGTTTTGGCTTTTGTGATGGATTTTCAGCATGAAGAATAAATTAAAAGATATAATTTTTACACTTGCACATTACCTTGAAAGACAGTTAAATGCTTCAAACAGTTATGAAGTAAGTCTATTTGTTTCCCATACTTTTACCAGCATCTTTGACACGACTCCCAATTACTACAGATAGATTATTTGCCTACAAGAACTGAAATTCTTTGACATGTATTGTCTAGAGATGT
This sequence comes from Bombycilla garrulus, assembly GCA_013400315.1. NCBI lineage: Eukaryota > Metazoa > Chordata > Aves > Passeriformes > Bombycillidae > Bombycilla > Bombycilla garrulus. The sequence goes on from VXBU01011898.1 coordinate 778,947, forward strand.
TCCATCTCTGGCTGAGACATGCTCTGTTCATACAGGAGTCTTGTAATAGCAATATCTGCTCTGACGCCCTGACACACAGCAGAAAGAAAGCAGTCACAAATGTTCTCAAATGCTCATTCAATAAGTGCTCTGACTGGCATGAACTTCAAAGTAGTGAGAAATATGGGGGGTTTGTGGAATTTCTCTGGGTGACACATCTTGAAGCAGCACAGCTGCTGAAAGGTCAGGTCACTTTTGCTCGGGAGACAAAGAGAGATAAACCATCCCCACATATTCTATTCCTGAGGTTCCCCAGGGAATAACCCAGCTGATGTGTGCCCAAGGCTGGTGGATAATGACTGCAGCTGTCTTGCCACAACAAGTTGGACACTTGGACAACAAAGGAATGAACAGAATGCTTTTGTCACTGCAGAACTGAGAAAGGATATGTCTATGCACGTGTTTGAAGCCAACAAGGAGCACAAAGTGATTCTTCAATCTGTGAAGTTGATCTTTCAGGAATCTGTGAACGGCCCAACAGTTTTCACTTGAGTACAGCACACCAGTCAAGGTCAGAGCAAGGAACTCCATGGCAAAGCTCAGCCAAAGGCACTCTGGCAGGTCAGAGAGCATTACGGGGACTGTAAACAGGACGGACAGTGCCAGGGACTAACTGGTGCAGAAAGGTTTGAAGAGCAATCTTGTGCCAGGAACTTTTGTGCCATGTGTTTCCATTCCTTGCCATTGATCCTGAAACTGCCAGCAGCTCTGGGAGGCTGCATCACACTAACTCAGGCCTGTATTTTCAGGTCCCAGTCTGAGGTGTTACCTGAATCTGAATGGGATTACAAGAGGTGGTCGTATCCCTTGTCACATGGCAAATGGGCTTTCATGTACAAAAGGGATAACTGCTAGTAAGAGTAGGGTCTCTTAGCAGAGTTGGTTCTTCTCAGATTTGATAAGTTTCTCTAACTTCTACTTTTGTAAATATTCAAAAGAACAAACAGTAAAAGAACAAAACTTAAGGCTTGAGAACTAGCTAAAAAAAAATCACTACAATTGTGTACGTGATCAAAAACTCCTTCCTACAACTTTGGGAGAACTTCTGGAAGCAGAAGGAGGTCTGCAATTATCTCAGCCTTTAATTCACTTGAAAGCAGAGCGGGAAGATGTACAGAAGGCAGGTGAGTTTGAATCCGCACCTCTTAGAGAGAAAGCTGTTGTCTAAATAGATTTGTATCAGACCCTTATGTGTGCACACACTAGAAATGGACACATGAAGACCCATCACTCATTAAAAACTTAACCCAAGATGATATAGTTTTATTTTCTTGCCCTGAATTCTCTGGTTCCTTTATTTCTACACCATGTTTGTCTGTAGCAATTAAGAACTTTGGCCCTAGAAGCTAAGATACTGAAGTGATTTGATTAAACTTCATGGACCAGTTTCTGCTAGATGGAAATTAGCACAATGATAGTGATGTCTATGTAGCTGTGTCCTCTTACACAGGTGAGATTTCTGGCCTACATCAAAACCGAAATAATTTTTCTATGTGGAGTCTCCCTACAGAAGTCTCAGCCACTTCACATGTACTTAACGTTCACAATTGCAAAACTGGAAATCACAAAGTTGTCTTCAGAAAAAAAAAATGTTTCCCTGCAACTGAGGAATAAGGGGCTTTTAAGTTCTGTATCAGCCTCTACTGAAGTCCAGCACACAACATCTGGAAGTATATTAAAATCAAACCTACAAAGCACCAAGCCACCCACAAAGATGATATAGGAATCTTTTTCTTAATCGTTCTTCCACTGATTTGTGCCCTCTGCCAATGGCTGGGAGAAAACTGTCTTTCAGCATTGGGTCTTTTGCATTGCTCACACTGCTGCTAAACTTGACTTCCATTAAGATCCACTGTCGACATTCCTGAAATTCTAGCACAATTTATCTGTCAAGTAGGGATTTTGTCCAATGCAAGCATAAAAGTAACTGTATTCCTGTTTAGCATTATCACTATCTTGACATTTATTTTTATTAGCATTGCATATTTTAGATCCTTCCTTAACTGCTGTAGTATTTAACTATTTCTTACTCTACTTCTGTGGCCAAGTTTCATAGCACAACTGCAGAGGCAATTTTTTCTATTTGTAGTGCAGAAGTTCTCACCAAGTGGTGCTGCTCTAACACAATGCCTGTAATACCTTTTCCCTTGATTGAGACAGAAGTCTTAGCTCTCCTGGTCATGCTCACAAGACAGCCCTGTACTAAAATCTGGAACAGTGACCTAGTGATGTCAACCAAAGGACCACTAGTTTCCTAAAGAATGTAGAGCAGGGAGAGGCAGTATCTTGCAAACCAAGTCCACAGGCAAACAACAGCATGGATCATTCTCACTGAGGAAAAATTATTACTGACATGTGAAGTGAAGGGTTCCTGCTTACACTATCCAGCTTTCAAGTTTTATCAAAAGGCAGACAACTACTTACAAAAATGACAAAGGTAAAAAGGAGGTTGCTGATACTTCCATTTCCATGACAGAGACATTTTTCTGTATCACTTTAACGAATATTCAAGCTTGTTCCATAGATTCTGAAATTAGTGGGACATCCCTCTGCCAGCAGCTGCAGGATGTAGGGAGAAATTCTGGCTTGTGATACCAGAAAGAGTTAAATCTCAGATTGCAACTGGGGCAGCTGGAGAAGTGCAAAAGGCAGCAAACTGAACTTCATGCACTAAACCAGCTGTTCCAAACTTAACCAGGTGCCAAGTACCACAAGAAGAGTTTGGCGAGAGCCCAGGAGGATTTCTGCAGAGGATTAAATGCCTCTTACTGCAAATCTGACCCTTTTAACTAGACACATAGTCCAATTAAAATATCACAAGAGGACATCGTAGAAAGTGGTACTTGCCAGCTCTTTCATACACCAGAACTGTCAGAGCAATGCAACTTGTTGACTACTATGGGACTCTTGAGATGTAGAGGATGAAAGACAACACAGTAAAACAGGCTTCTAATATCTCTTTCCAGTAGTTCCAATGTTCTATACCAAAGAAAACATATTTCAAAGTTGACAAGGGTACAGAGCACTTCAGTTGCCTAACCTCTGCATGTCCCAGGGCACCAGGGACAGTAGAACCCTGCTGTGGGGAGTTTGTCTCTCACCTGATGGTATTATCTGAAGAGCCGCTCACTACTAGCCTGTCTCTGTACTGCAGACATGCAATGCCTCGTTTGTGGCCATTTAAGGTGCGCACAAATTCGCAGGTACTAGTGTTCCACACCTGTGACAGGAAGGGGGGAGGGAACCACACAGAGACAAAATTATTACGAAGAGACTAACAAAAGATGGAGTCTGTACGATATATAGATGCATCCAGAATGCTCTTAATGAAGATGCTATCATTAAGACTGGGAAAATCACCCCTCTGATGACCTGTGATTATAGTCTGCAACCAACAGCAGGTTGGGTCACTGTACACAGAAGATTTTTGCTGCACAGTATCGAATTAGCTTCCAGGTCTAGCATTTTTGGGCTACGATCTAGTTTACACACGATACAGATTCTCCTGAGGTTTAATGCTGCAGACTGGGATCACAGCAGTAACACTGAAGAGTCTCCTATCCACTCACCTTCACTTTTGTCCCTGTGCTGCCCTCTAACAATAGTTTAAATGACTGAAGAGGTTATGGAAGAGGTCAAGTCGAAAAAGAACACAGAAAAAAATGTTCTTTTTCAACTGTGCCTGGAACTGATTTGCTATAAGCTCTGTAAACTCTGAGCTGTGTCAGCTCAGCTGAGGTGGGACAAGTGCAAATGAGCAGGAGAAAGAACTCTGCTTCTAAAGGAAGATCCTGCCAGGGGCCATCTTCCCTGCCTGGTCACTACTCTTTGTTAATAAATACCCCAGGGCTGCAAATAAAACGCCTCTGAAACACCTCACCTTTATAGTTCTGTCACCTGATGCCGATACAATGTACTTGTCATCAAAGTCCACTACGTTGACAGCAGCTCGGTGCCCGACGAGCACCCTCCTCAGGGTGATGTCTGTCGGGGAGGCCATGTCCCACACGGCGATGGAGCGGTCCTTGGAACACGTCACCATCATGCCGTTGTTGAAGCGCAGGTGCAGCACGGCTTCGCAGTGGTGGATCAGTGTATTCAGCATCTCACCTGCATTCACGTCCCACACTCTGCAGGTTCACATTTCAAACCAGAGACAAGAGAGTTAAAAACCTGCACAGTGAATTTTCTGCAGAGTGAGACAGGGACAGGGAGAGCTAATTGACTCTCCAGCGATATTAGAGAAGCAAACACCACAAGTTATATCTACATCTATTAAATAGTTCATTAAAAAATGTATTAGATAAACCTGTTGATTATGTGTACATTGAGACAGTCCAGCAGCCAAAAACCCCGCAATGCAGTTAACACCATAAAAATAACGCACCCAGGAAAAAAGCATTCTTTAATTAAGGGAATTTAATGCTGAAGAAAGGTAGAAGACTGATGGTGTTAAAGACTGGTGTTTCCTGGTTGTGCCAGCCTATTACACACTTCATTTCCAATCAATGCAGAGAAGTAAGTTCCCTGACAGGCTTCATTTTTGACCTCTCTCACAGGACTAGCAGCTCAAGTGGTAATTTATACAGAAGCAGAAGACAAGACAATTCTTTTCAAACCAATACAAGTAATTGCCACAAGTTGCACCATGATTTGCATTTACCCTGCGGTGCATCTGGTACACAGCTACATTCCAGGAATGCGCTGAATACCCAAATTAAGACATAGCATTTATGTCAATTTAATGTTATTGGAGCCAACTGTTTCAACTGAAAGATAATTTAAGATGCAAGTTAGACAAAAGCTTCATACAGAACTTCTAGTACTTGAAATGAAGGTTTTAAGCCTTAGAAGTAGTTCTTTTTGGCTATTGTTTCAGGCTATAAACTTCTTTTGCCCTCCATAAAGAGATTTCTTTTGGCACTATCACACCTGTATTCCAGATACACTATATGAAAGCAGAAAATGGCTGCATCATCAGGCACATCAGACCCTGCAGAAGTTAAAACTTCCCACTGCCAATAAGGCAAGCAGCAAGAAAAGGCAAGATGTGTGAAAGACTTCTAATGTCTTATTTTCTAACTTATGGTATCTAAAGTGCATCAACTTATAAACTCTAAATGAGAAAGAAAACCACATTCCAATTAGAAAATGCATAGGAGAAAAAACTAAAGACCTGAGCCATTAACATACGAACAGTTTGCAGACAGGGTTGCCAAACTGAACAGGAGCTGGAGACCCACTGACTTCTTTGGACAAGTGCATCCCTGAGATCTCAGAAGCATTAAGAGCCCATCTGTACAGTCTATTGGATGAAGCCTCTCTTCCTGAGGAGACCCGAGGATAAAAGTGATGCATCCTATGTGCCTCTGGGGTCTGCACAAACATTTATAGATACAGTGGGAGACAAAGTATTCCTGGGCAAGTAGCCAGTCTGCAATTTGGCCTGCCTGGCCTGATATGGAAGATGACAGTGCTTGTTACAGAAATCAGTCTCTCCTTTGTGATCTGTTTAGCACAGTGCAGTTCCCACATCACCTCCGGGCAGGTGGTGCTGTTGAAATTCTCAACTCCTATGAATGACAGGACTCCAAAACCTAGCAGAAATGCAAGACTGCATGCGTAACGTGTCAGGAATTCAATTTAATAGCTATTAGCTTAACAGTGGTAGCTTACACAAACATAGTGGAGCTTGCAGCCATAGGAATGCATGCTAATAGCTCCAAAAAAGGCCACCAGTGCAGCTTTTTGCTGTCTAACTTCAGTGCATGAGCCTTGCTTGTACTCTGACAAGGAGGGAGTATATAACAACATGGAGAAGTCAGACCTGCCCCTTCACATCCAAATTCACACTGCAATTTATTAACTCATATATGCCTCTATTTACACTACAGGTCTTACACTCTCTGGTATCTTCTAATATGACTAGTGGACTTCACAAATGCACAACATGCACTGCAGGTGATACCTTGAGGTTTACTGGAGACTTAAAGGAAAGCAGGGTTAGAAAGACTGAATGTAAAGAAACATCATGCTGAAATTTAATTTAAAGTTGTAGGATGTCTAATGATACTTTTTTGTTAAAATTAAATGACAATGGATGACTAAACCTTCAAACCTGCTTTGAAAACTTCAGCTCTTAAGAAGTTATTCTCAAAGAAAATTTTTAACATTCTTAGGGAGTGTCAAAACATGCAAAACCTTGGTGAAATGCCAGATGGCCTTCCTAAGTCATCTTGACCTTGACTGGCCTTGGCTTAGATTCTCATTTCTCCTTGACAGCGATTTGCATGGACATCTGATAAACAAGGACAGCACAATGCTGAACAAATATGCCAAACTACTTCATGGAACTGCTTGAACAGCACACATTTATGAAGAGATCATTTCAGCAGCTTGCAAAGCTAAAATCTTAAGAGGCAAACAGAAAAGTCCAAATCATGAGCACACACCTGACTGTTGAGTCTGAAGATCCAGTAATGATCACCCGTTCATCATACTGGAGGCACAGGACAGAACCCGTGTGTCCGGTGAGAATTCTCTTGCATTCCAACGTATTCTTATCCCAGATCTAAGACAGCAAACATTCAAAACCAGACATTTCAGTAAGGTTTTCATCTTTCAGCGCTTACTGGTTTGACTAGAGTGTTTTTCACTACAGCACATCTTCCATAGTGCACTTGGAACACCTTTAGTGGCATCTCCAGAGTCTTCTACAGGCTCTTTGGTGCAATACATTGACATCTTTGATATTACTGGCTTTACTATGAATATTGGTTTTACCCTTCTCATTAGGGTACAGGGCCCAGTAATTACATAGCCTGTAATTACTGCTGGACAGAAACTCTGCTGGCGAAGCTTGTCTGTCTGAAAACAGATAAAAGAGGTGTAGCTGCTGTGCAGGTGGGAGATGGGGGAAGGGGAAGGGGAAGGCTGGGTTAATAACAAGAGACTGGGTAGGCATCACTGAAATTAGGACACTATTATTTATGGCATAGGCACTCCAAGTCATTAGTATGCCATGATGGAGCATTCTCACCTTAATAGTATTGTCTCGTAGGCCGCTTACTATCTTCTGATCATCATACTGTAAACAATAAACCCCTTTGCTTGTCTCACTTCGGCAGTGGATCCTCTGTAAACTGTGCCTTCCACACCGCCAGTTCGACTCTATTGTCTTGAGGAGAGACAGGAGACAAATGAGATGTAGGGAAAAAAATAGGATGGAGCTATCTCCCCTTTTTTGGTTTGGTTGAGAAGGCAGCAGACACTTCTTTATGCTTTTTTTTGCAATCAGGCCCATACAATGACATAATTGCTTTCTAGAATACATGTAATAAAACCAATTAAACAGACAAACGCTTGGAAAACAGATTGTGACTAAACTGGTCTGTGTTGTTGGGAATGGTAAGGAAGAAGTAACCTAAAAGCCCTTTTCTCCAGCCTTTAGCCCCCTGTACTCAGCAGCTAAATAACTGAAGAGAAAGTCAGTTGAGCTCTAAGTGCTTTGTCACAACAGTGCCCAAGCACTGCTTCTGTCATTAGGAAAAAACCAGAACATGCCATTTTGCTCACACTAAATGCAAGGCAAACATGCTTAGCTGCTTCTTGTTTTCCTGAGTCTTAGGATTGCAGACTTTAGAAATGCACTTTCTCCCTGCCTCAGTTCTTGGTATCTTCCTGTAACAGCCTATTAGGTCTCATTGCACCAGGAGGAGTAAAGTACTGTGGAACAGAGAAAACCAAGATGTTACAGTGCTGCTGTGATATCTGATGTGCAAAGTGTGGAGAGTCCACCTGCAAACAGTTCACTGAACAATCCAACTCATCCTTTGTCTAAAGGAGCAGCAGGATCTTTTACAACTATCCCAGATCTACAAACCCCAGACAAACAGACATGTCAGATTTAATGAAATATTACACTGCACGATGGAATATTGCAAGAATTTCAGCATCATTAATAAATCAGGAACATTTGAAGAAAACAAAACTAAAAAAACCAACAGTGAAACACCACCACATCTGGCAGCTGTTTCTTACCTCTATGTCCTGTATGATTTTGGGGTAAAGTGCTCTGTAGAACGAGTTGGGTGGCGCAGTTCCATCAGGAGGTTTATTTTTAAATAGATATTGCCCCCTGGAAGACAAAGAACATTTCCACTAAACACAGATAATGTTTCAGCATTCTGGAGAAAGGTCCTCCTGGCATTTTACGAATGGGTAACCACTGCTGACAGATTCATAGTCAAACTTAATTTACTAAGATGGGATGGTTCCTTGTTTGTTTGCCCTGCAACATGTCAGTGTTGCATTTTAATACTGAAATACTCAAGAAAAATCTATGTCTAGCAACTTGGGGAAGGGAAATAAATTCTCTATTATGGACATGGGCCCATTCAGCTCAGTAAGGGCTGCCAACGGTTCACACCTGCAATACTCACATTATCAGAGATCACCTTTAAAATAAAGCATGTGAAGTAAATGGAAGAAGCCAAGGAACCCTCAAATTCACTACAAATTCAAAGCTAGCTTTTACCTGCATTAGCAGGAACAGTATCAGTTTGGTTACACGGACATTTTCCAGCTACTACTCTGTTTTGGTAAGCAACACCTCATTTCTGGTGCCTCCCTCATCTCAACACTGATTTGGAATACTCATATCCCAAGCTAGAGTTTTGTTACCAAAAAAATCTGTAAACGGCAATCACTGCCTGCTGTGTAAAAAACTTTAATTCCTCATCCTGAAGTTAAGAAGCCACCAAACACGGTGTGGAAGCTAGTAAACCCCACCATGGGCGTACTAACTGCTGCTCTGCCTGGCAACATGCCTCACAAAACGGAGAGAGGCGCAAATGCCTCCGAGTGCAATCCTGGCATCAGAGGCACAGAGTTTACACTGGGCCAGCTCTCCACTTCTCCCTCCCTTGCTCCATTACAGCATAATTAATTGTTCAATACATCCTTGTGCATTTCCTTCCTGCCCTTTCCATACAGTATACCTCAAAACTCATTTCAGAGACTGTACATTAGCTGCCCTAATGCACTTGAACTAGAGAGACCACAATGAACCAAAATCTTTGGGTTGTAAGGCAATACCAAACTATAGGACTGGACAAACAAAATGACAAATGCTCAGGAAAATAACTTTTGGTAACTTCTTTAAATCAAGTATTCTAAGTACAACTCGAGAGAAAGGTGTTTTCATGTCTGGACAGAGGAATGACCTGTTTCTTCAAATACAGTGACCAGCAATCATGCATATGGGAACAAACACATGAAGATGGCACACACGGATGCAGATAAACCACTAACTACACAGATGCCGATTTTCTGTGATCCAGCCTGGAAGTGGATTCATGAAAATTAATATTAATGGCTAAAGAAGATGAAAACCTATTTGGAGACGCACAGAATACCCCAGAGACATCCTGGAAGACTTGGGGCAGGTCTAGAAAAATCTGTGTACAAGCCTACGTGCCTAAAAACCTTTTTACTCTAACTCTACTAGCTAATGTAACACAAAATCTGGTTGCTACCTGTAAGTTGTGCCCTGCTGCATGCAGAGTCAGTTGTTTACTGTTCAGCTGAAGGATTGCTTGGAATTTCCATGGCATCCCAGTAGTTGTTGTGCTGTGGCTCTGGGATAAAAGGAACTATTGTTTGCAGGTTTTGATGACCAGCCAATTCAATCAGATGGACACAAGCATGCCCAGATTTTGGGCTTCTGCTTTATATTTCTCTAAATCTGTGTAACCCTTACTGCTCCCTGACAATCTGCCAGTGAAGGCTGCCATGCTGCAGAATGGAAGGGGGTTCTGTCGTAAAGCATGAGCTGCAAATAGTGAAATCAGGCAGCTCATGTGCAAATTGAGGAGCTGTAACCAAATAACATCAGTCATCCATCATTCTGAACTGTCCAGTTAGTCATCTCCTTGTGCCATGCACAGAGCTAGCACTGATTACAAGCTGTAACGTTCTAGATGGCAGAGATGCAATTGTACTGAGTATTTTCTGTCTGCATCTCTTAACCACACATTTCTATCTGTTCATTACAGAGATAACCAGAGGGCAATCTGAAAGACTTGGGCACAACCTGCCCTTGTGTCAGAGCAACCTCCAGCATGTAGCACAAACTTGAAGAAGAGGCACAGGGGGACCATCCTTGAGATGAAAAGCAAAATTTTGCAACTGTCTTTTAGAAATGTCATGTGTCTGTATGACCAGTATTTGGTGCTAATGTTATTTCTGAAGTGTGGAGGGAGCAAACCCCAGTGATGCCTCAGCAGAAGACACTCAGCTGATTACACCATACTCCAAGAATGGAGTAACTGGGAAGTCCAAACAGAGAAAACTGAAAATAGAAGAGGACAAGACAACAAATTGTTATGGTTGGCTAGTGCAGCCAAAACATAGGAAACATCTTCCAACATAGAAAAGGTTACTGCAAAAAAGAGAATCAGAAACTGTCCTGTTTATCTGTGCAGGTTAAATGTAACATGTCAAACTGCAGCTAGGAATACAGTCTAGATATCAGGAAAACCTCTCAGACACTGAAGTTGGAAAGAGCAAGAAAATGAAACACTGGAATTCCTTTTCCAGGCATTGTCTGGGGAATCTCCATCAGTAGAGGATTTTAAGAATAAGTTAAAATAAAGATTTGGGATGTCTTTTAAAAAACCTGTCTCTGCCTGTGGGAAACAAAAAGGACTAAATGATGCTCAAACTCCTCTTAGGATTTACTGTGACCTGAACAGTAGGGAGAAAAAATGGAAGTCCTGGAGAGAATAAGGCAGTAAAAGAAATGCAGAAGTTACCACTGCCATGCTTGTGTTTATTTTATACTCTTTAGGAACACTGCACTATTGGAAGCAGATCAAAATAGTATTTATTTTTACAGAATGTCTCATAATCCTGATTTACTTGCCTTTACTTACGGAGACAAACAGTATAACAAAATTAACCATAAACCAGGAGCCTTTGTTTGCAACTCTGTATCTTTTTCTTTTTAATAGCAGCCAAAATGCCTGAGCTGTCACTTTTATCTTGTTTATGAAATATTCATACCCAGTTTCCCTTCTGCCAACATCCTAGGGACACCCTTGGAAAGGAAAATTATGTATTAAAGGGTGCACCCCTGAGAGAGAAAGTTCTAATGAAGTGTTAGCAGAGCAGCTTCAAACTTGAGTGAGACCTACATTGTAGTAAGGCTATTCCAGATGATTATTAACTAATCTATCTGCATTTCTAAAGTCCCCTATTCTCCGTGGTACCTACCCTCAGCTTCCAGTTTGAAAATTAAACAGATATCTAATAGTGAAAATCTGCTGAGGAAAACAAACAGACCTATCAGGAAAGAACTAATTCATAGCACATGCTCCCCCACTGCCACTCCTGAAAAAGCTCTTCTGCTCTGAACTGCTGACCGGTTTAGGGTTCCCCTGAGGCACACACAGCTTCTTAATTTGAACTGAAAGACAGCTGGGTGTAAAAAATCTCAGTCTGTATATCTCACTTGTCACAGTGGGGTAAGAGCATGAACAGATGAAGAAGTTGAGGAAAAAATCCCCCATGCTGCCACATAGTGAAATGTTGCCTTAACTCCCCAACCCCTGATTTTTGGTGTAAGCAACTGTCAAGGTTTGGAACCAAAATTATGTTTTAGTGCTGAATAACCCTCTTCAAATATGGTTTGAAACACACAACCCCTACTGTCCTGAATGGGGGCAATAGAGGTGGGGAATCAGCTTCCTTACCATCCTCTTCTCTCTGACAAACCCCTCCACAGGGAGTCTGTCCTGACCATTCTCTCGATGAGCTTCTTCCACAGCATCCCATCCGACGTCACCCGGTACCATTCCTTGCACACCAGCTCAGCAGCACACAAAGATTTGGCATCCAGGTATGACAGAATGTTCTCAGCAATGTGATCCAATCCCCGAGCTGGGGGAGAACAACAACAACAGGAAAACATTATTTGCTGGACAGACACGGAGTTTGAAACAACTCCCCCTGTAAGTACGCAGATGCACTCTCCTTCCATCTCCTCTTCTGCATGCGCAGCTGGACTAAATGCACGGAAGAGCATTTGAGGCTAAGTTCAGGAGTGAGCAGTGCTCTCCAACTTCCTTTGGATATAGCACAAGTCATTAAAAATAATAAAGAATCCAAGAAGTCATTCCAATCTATTTCGATGGGTTTTAGCACTAGGGGGATATTCTATGGATGGCGTTTCCAACTCAGCAACGCAGCCCCCAAAATCTCTCTATATTAGGACCATTTCTCATCTCACTGCTACAGCTGTTCTCATGTTGCAACGGCTCAAAAGCTGTTTTTGCTAAAGCAGTAGCTTTTAAATGTAATGAAGAAAAAAATATATATTCCCAATGTGTGCCCTGAAGGGTAGTGGTACCTTTAGACGGGGAGGAAGGAAGGATATGCAGATGCACAGGGACGTCAAGAGGGAAGGAGAGGCTGTGTAAGGATAAAGTGAAGAAGGTTTGCTAGTTTCATCTGTTTTAGTGGGTGAAGGAAAAATATGCACCAAAATAATATAATTTGCAAATATTTACCAGTGTGAATACCAGTACTGGCTTTACTTCAACATGACTGAAGTGAAATGCAACACAATTGCCTGGTTACCACCAAGCAGCTCAACATAATGTCTATGCATTACTGGATGGATGTAGTCAGTAAAAATGTGCCCTTTACAACTCAAATTTAATCACAATCAAGACTTCAGGAAAATAAGATGCCTTTTAAATGAGAAGTTGTGCAAATACAGCTTCTCTTGAAGGCTGTTTAATTCACAAGTGAGACACACCACCAAGGGATTATCTCACTTCACAGGTTAGATTTCATATGCTTTGTGAAAGTTTAGACCACATCATCCCTCAGGCATAATGTTCAGTCCAACCAGAAAGGAAGCATGGCAGATTGGTATTACATGCATCTTCCCTCTGGTTCACATTTGGGACAAAGTTAAATACATGTTTTCTTGCTTTTAAAACAAGAGCCTCAAAGACCAGGCCCTGCTTGTGAGAGGGGAAGAAAAGGCAGTAAATACATTTTTACAGTCACACGTCTGGACTTCTGCAAACCCAAACCGGGTGCAACCAGCTGACTTTGATTAGAGTTCATGACACACAAATGGCCCAGCATTTTTTTCCTAAATGAAAAGATCTCAGAAGTATCTCCCACTGCATGAAAATGAGAGACAATTCAGCATGCCTCCTCCTGCTGCTTTCAAATATACTAAACTTAGAATACACTTTGGGTCAGACATTCTGCTCAGCATTTTATGCTTCAATCTTTATGTAGAAAAGGCATGTGAATGGTACCAAGCACAATCAGAGAGTGCAGAAAGAGGTCTAACATATCTTATCTGTAGAGATGCAAAATTAGATGTCATCCTGCAAAATAAAAGTATCATCAGCCTTTATTATGTATTTTATCTGAAAAGACATGTACAACCACTATTTAAAAAAAAAGTGTTTGTAAACTTACATTGACTTCACAGCAGATTGTGGAAAGAAGAAGACAACGGTTTAGTAAATGTGAACTGGAATTTGCAGTAATTCCACAACTGGCAGGGTACACACGGACATCCTGTTGCCCTGTTCCTGAAGCTTTGTGTGGAAATGGCAGATTTCCCAGTCTGTGCTGCTTCCAGCAGGCTCACAGACATTTACAGACCCACCAGGACACTTACAGATGCCTCCATAGTATCCTTAGAGGTAGCTTTAAATCAGCAGCATCACAGGATGAATTAATTTTATAAATGGGGAACAACTGGTGGCTTTAGGAAGCAGGGCTACACTGCAACACCTGGGCACAGTAATCTTCACCCATGTGACCTTTCTGTTTGATCAGGAGCTGCACTTAAGATCTTGGCTACAATGATGTGCTGTAACTACTGCCATGTCCTTAAGTCATCCTTTGCCATTGATACTAGACCCTTTGCAGCAAAAGAATATACTAATGTTTTGGCCTCTTCTCCTCACATTTATGATAAGTGCATGGGCAGCGCTATTTTGGCCTGGTTGCAAACCCAATTTTATTATTTTGTTTCTTAGGAACAGCGCAACTCACTGAGGCATGTATGTAACAAAGCACTGCTTCCTTAAAAAGGGAAAACTCTGCTCACAGAAGATTTTGCTAAATGGATGTGAAACACGATTAGCCCTTCAGCTCTCTGAACCAAGAAGAATGTTTCAGTTATTTCACACATGAAATCCTTATCAAAATGACTTTCCTCATAAAAAATGTTAAACAGCTTGAAAATGCTAAGCAGAAGCCTTATTTTTCAGAAACTGAAAAAACTTTGTTAAGTACACAGTTAAGCTGTATTTTTCAAACAACCTTAATTCTGTTCAAAGCACTGGGAAAATAATCTGAGCCAACTTTACTCTATATTAGTAAAAGATGCCCATGATCTAAAACTACCTTTAATTCTGGTCACTCTTTGAGACCATGCTAGGAGGACAGAGATAAGATGCCTCATGATTTTGAAGTAGCTTTATTGTTTTATTCACTCAAGGGGGAGAGCAGGAGAGAGAATGAAGTAGTAAAAATGAAACCAGAGTACTGAACACTTGAGAGTTTCAGAAAGCTAAAAAAATACTTACAGAGTTTAGGTTTTGGCTTTTTTTTCATTATATGACTTAATTTGGAATTTTAGGCTCATCACTCTTTTCCTAGGCAGTTTCTTACCTTCTTCCCTTCCCATTCCCCTCATTAGAACATGCTTATACTCAGGACATCCTGCACAGACTGCAGTCTGCGCCAGTGTAATTCCTCGCCATTAATTTTCTCCCTTAGAGCTATACTCACTAGGACATTTGCACTTTGCAAATATGCTAATTGATGCACATACATTATTTACCCACACATTTCCCCCAACTATTAAAATACTCACATATTAGCTGCTTGATTCCTATTTACTCTGTATTTTGATAGGGTAAAATCAGCTGCTTCCTGGGCAACTGTGAATAGACCAGTAACAAATATGGTACGGCTAGGAAATCTGTAATGTCTCTAGAAGTATTTATAGCACCTGCCCAAAATTCTGAGGAAAAAAACCTGTAGGAAGAAATTAACCAAATGCAATGAGATGTGTCGATTTCATGGGATGCTTTCATGGGGCTCCATGGAGAAAGACCTGGAAAAATTGTGTATGTAACTACATGTATAATTCCACTTTAAAAGTGGGGAAACCAATGCAGTTTCCAAACACTTCCTATTTTTCTGAAACAGAGCAGCTCCACAAGTTATAATGCTGCTCTAAGTACATGAGATTATTACCACTGGACTACTAAAAACTAACATAAAGCAGGTACTTAACATAACTAAGATTTTTTTTTTAATGCTACAACAGCCATTTGATTACTGGGCACAATGAGCTTAAAATCCAATGAGTCTACCTATTTAACTTCCTAGCAAAACTCCTGCAGTGCCTTTATGCTTTATACAATTCACAGTTAAACATACTTGCTTCCATTTTTAAGGCTAGAATTTATATTTCATGTTGAGAACTCCATTCTGAAGAATGATCAAATGACTGGATTGATCAAACCTAATGGAAAAAATCACTTCTCCAAAGGTATTCACAGAATAAGCTTTTGGCAAGAAACACCTCTCTTCAACTGGCTGTTTAGAGACAACATCTGTAGCACTTCTTGCTCAGGTCCCTCTCAAACTAAGGACCTAAGGCACAGGAATGCTAATCCATTAACTATAAATCTATTTATCCACCTACAGAGGTATGACCTAATGGAAAAAATACAAGCGAAAGAGTCAGGAATTTCTGTTTGGTTCTGAAACAGAAAACAGAACACTTCCATGTTTTGCTCTTATGCCCTCCAATTTCTATTAGCAATAAACATATAATCAAGGCAATGGCTTCAGGAAGTTATTTCTGTAAGAAAGAGAGACAAATATCCAAATAAGTAAAGGGAAAACCTCAGCTGGGCAACCAGAAAGAGTAGTAGTTTTAATTTAAAAAATTTTTGTTATTCATGTATTGTTGTGGGCATTAAGAGCACAACTACCTGCCCTGTGGCTTGGGATAACTACACTTACAATACACAGATTAGCTATCATTTACTCCTAGGCAAACCATGACAGTGTTAGATCATGCCTTGACATACAGTAGGAACACAAATGAAAATATTACGACATTTCATACTGGTACAGAGCTTTTCATTCAGAAGCTATTATGTGTTTTGCAAAATGACCCTACAAGAGACCTCTCCAGCAGGGCAGGGTGGAATGGAATAGTTTTTTGAAAGACAGGGAGCAAGCTCCCTCTGCCTGCAGAAATACCTGGCAGTGCAGTGATGAAGTCCCGCTGTAACATGGGTTTGAGGTATGAGTTTATGTGTCCATGCTG
This sequence comes from Bombycilla garrulus, assembly GCA_013400315.1. NCBI lineage: Eukaryota > Metazoa > Chordata > Aves > Passeriformes > Bombycillidae > Bombycilla > Bombycilla garrulus. Next base: position 795,373 of record VXBU01011898.1, read on the forward strand.
GTAGTGACACATCTGGGAGATGAGGTGCTCCACGAACTCCACCTGGTCAGACTCGGACCACTGTTCAAAGTACTTGACGCAGAGCTCCTTCTCCTTCTCATAGCTTGCAGACAGTTTTCTCTGCTTGGGCACAATCATACTGGAAGTGCCATTGGCAAGTTTTGTCTGTAAACAGGAAGGAGAGGAACAACCCAAATAACACATATGAGAAGAAACACAAGCAGTTGTACAATTTCTTTTAGGGGGCAGAGAACAGGAGGCAAAAAGCACTCTGACACAGGAGCTGCCTGAGCCCACGTGTGTCCCAGCCGGTGCCGTCAGCCCGAGCGCAGGCTGCAGGACAATGCGCTGCCTCGTGCCAGAGCTGCACACAAAGGACGCTGGTCAGACGGGAAACCTTCTCACATCAACACAGCTCTATTTAACATGTAGACAGCAAAATGCATTTGGATTCCTAATGTACATATAGCAGTTACTTGAATGCACCACCAACAAACTGCATTTGTACTCTGTTTTGGTTTTTTTCCTAAAGAACGGATTGCTGCTAAAATTCATAAGGAATGCATGAAATGGATGAAAAAAATTGAATTATACCTCGAGAGCAAAGCCAGCTAAAATACACCCTGAAATTTGGTAAATACTTCTTTCACAGAATAAAATATTTTCAACTTTCTGAGAACTGTTAATATCTCGTCAGAAGGAGTTAGCTCAAAGAAGAGTTTCAGGGACACAAAAGAGCACTGACATTTAAATTTACTACTTGATAGTAAGATATAAATTCTGCTTTCTAAATGATTTAACTGGAAGAAAAGTGCACATTTTGCATTGCAAGAATATCCTTTGTGTAAGAAAGATTAACTATTTGCTGGGAAATTAATTTTTCTTATGCTGGTCAAATAGTTTCTATTTCCTGCTGAAAACATGTGATTTTCTCTCATTTCAACACTTTAACACCAGACAGCATTATAATAACAGTCAATATTATTACATCATTTTTATTGTAAAAATACTTGCAGACGTTCTTCATTAATTATCAAATAATTAAAAATAAGTTACAGATATAAGAACATATAAAACACTGAGGTAGGGATGCCATATTTTCATTCTATAATGATAATTCCAAGCATCAACTGTGCCAGGGGACCTTATTAAATTTAAGGGAAAAAAATGAGTCCCTAAATCTCTCCACAAAAATATCTAATGAGCTAAAAGAAATGCAACGATTAATCGATTTTACAGGAAAAGGAAAAACAACAAAAAAGCCTCTTTTCAGCAAGTGCCAAAACCGCAGGCTATTTAGAGACCACAAAATTTAGTTACCAGTAGCAGATTTGAAATGCAGAAGTTTCTCATTTCTTGGGAGTAAATAACTCCTGATCTTCAATACCTCCCTATCCCAACAGAAATCCTGACTTTGGAACACCAAAATCTTGTCATTTCAAAATCTACTTAACTGATCACCATATACTTTCTTAGCAATAATGCACCTAAATAGTCTTTTCAACATTTCTGGCGTGCTGGTCCTTCCTTTGGTAGAAAGACAGTAAATAGCTGTGATTTTTAACAAGCAGTTTTTTCTTTTTCTGGATTACAGTTTGACTGAAGTTTCTTTGTGAACACAGAACATGGTGATCACACCATCAGTGCTCAACGTTTTCAGGTTTACCCCCACTCCTCCTGTGAATGTGTTCAGCAAGATCATACAAGGCAAGGACAGCGAGTTACAATTTTGTTCAATCCTCACATGGACAGCACTGACTGCAAGCAAGTCACAGAGCCAGTACTGGGCAGCAGGAAAGAAAAACTCTCTTGGGCCAAGAGAAATCACTAAAGAGACTGTGAGCATCAAGTCCTGTTTGTGAAAGACTGGACTTTTTCTAGCAAAGTCCAACAGTACTTAAGGGCCTGGCAAAAGATGTTTACCAGTGGAGTGGACTGAACACCTGTGTTAAGGGATTCTGGAAATTTTTGCTGCAGTTAAACTGCCTGCAAAACAGGAATCCCAGTAAAAATGCTGGATTAAGACAGTGGGGAGATGTTGTAATCTACAGGCATTATCTCATTTAATTTCTCCTTTTGTTTGCTATGCATCTTACAAAACAGGTTGTCTCTACAAAGCATTTTTTAAAAACCTATACATCTGTCTTTACATTTGACAGACTGTGAGGTCTGCCCAATATGCTGAGCCTGAGCAGAGTACACAGCTGATTTGCAAAGGACCCAAAGGTGCAGCTCCTTTCATAAGGCAGGCACCACGTTCTGGCCTTTCCTTGCCTTCTGAACACCTTTCTCCCAGCAGCTCTCAACTCCACAGTTACTTCTAAAACATTGGTTTGTGGCATCAAACAGAAGTTGCAACATCTGCAAATACAAGTCATGGCTTATATGTGTACAAATAGATGGCTTAGATGGGACAAAACAATTAATTCTCCCAGAACACAGGATAGAAATAATGAGTAAATTTAAAGAATCCATTGACCAGTACTTTTAACAGCTCTGGAAATGAAACTCCAGATTTATAAATTGGTTCTGATAAGAAAAGCATATTACAGTGTTTATGTCCAAATTAGGGGACAAGAGAACACCATATTTCTAGGTTCACATTTCAGCTTCATTCTTATAAAGTCAGCTTGAGAGCTGTTGCATCCTTGCCTGCCCTGGTTTCCCACCAGAAGGAGTGAGCATAAGCCCAGAGGTGTGCCCAGCAGGTCCTACAGTTTGTGCAAGCAGGGGACCAAGAGGACAGGATATGCCATGAACACACCAGTTCTGCAGAGCAGAGACAGGTAAACTGACAGGGTTCTCAAATCACTCAAACTACACTTCAGAACAAAAGTTCCAGTATTTGAATCTAAAGATTCCTAAAAATCCACTGGGAGTTCAGTGAAAAAGGCCTATTACAAAAAAAAGCGTAAACAAAACAACATCATCAAGCATCTGTATTATCGAATAATCTACAGCCTCTTCCCTCTCTTGATACAATAATCAGGCCTCACCTGAAAAAGAAAAACCTGTCCCACTTGCCATCCACACTGCTAGGGTAAATATCCATCCAAATGCACTGCATACAATCACATTTTTTATAAGCTGCACTTCCAAAAATGGCAAAGAGTAAGCACTGGTGGTTCATCATCTGGGAGGAAATTTGGGTATAACAGAGCAAACTACTAAGTTGGAACAGATGAAGCTTTACCAGGTCCCTTTTCACAAAGCCCTGTATGTGAGGGCTGAGAGGTGCCCCAGCTGGCTCTGGGCACCATGACTCATCTGCAGGAATGGCAGAGGTGTCCTGACAATGCTGAGCCTGAGCTCACACATAAGCTGTGCCAGGAAACCCAGGGGATTGAGTGCCTCAGGTTGGTACTAGCTTAGGGATCCACGTACTATGCTCCACTGCAGCTCGTAATTACAAGACCATTTCTCCAAATGGCTACATTTAACACAAAGCACATTTGTATGCCCAGTGAAGTAGAAGAGGACTAATACACGGAAGGACTTCAGTCTAAATAATGGCTTGCAACTGTAGGAAGGTGCAATATTTCAACATAGATAAATAAAGACTGGATAAATCTACTGCTTTGCATATAAAACAAATCAGCTAAGGTAAATCACAGCTGTAACCCATAGCTGACAACCAAGGTTACTTTTGGTTTTGTTCAGTACAGCGGACCAAGGAGCCTCCTAAAGCACTGGAGAAAAACAAAATCAAACAACTTACCTGACTGTAGCACAGCAATAGTATTTACCCACCAGTATGAGTGGTCACAACTTTTGTATGTTTTTTTTTTTTTTTAATTACATCCTCTAGTCATTGCAGAGGACTTTGTTCACGCACCTTTCACAGGGTAGATGAATTCGGGTTTTGTGTTTCTCAATGCAAGAAGACAACTCTTCAAGTCAAAGAGAAACTATCTCCTAGAATATTAAGAATGGCTTAAATGATCCCAGCAACGTTTGGGACCTTCTGAACCTTCAAGACATCTTCACGCTGACAGTCTGAAAATACCAAGAGCTCAGACCACCACTGCAAATTTCAGTTTCTCCCTAGACAGAGGAAAAGCCTTCTCTTCCATGTTTCAGTACCAACAGGTCATACTGGGCTTCTTCTCTCCTCCCTGGACTCACTGGGGCTACAGGCTCTGATACAGACAAATGTCCTTTACTGCTTCTCTACAACTGCTGCATTCCACCTCCAATTGCATGCACCACCCGTTGTGGTTAAGTCACTGATCTAGACGGAGCCACCTTAACAGGAATTTTGGATGGGTCTTAGTGAAGGGGAGGAAAAAAGAGGACATAATGTTTAATTATAAGAAATGATTGAAATAGGCACAGACATACCCCGGGTGCCTCTGCACTGCAGCAAGCTCTAAACTTGTTATCGTTAATGGTTTAAATTTCACTGTGCTAATCATTTCAGGACACAAGCCTTTCTTGATAATCTAATGAATTATTCCAACATCCTTCAGCAAAAAAAATCCTCCATGACAGCACTAATTACAAGACGTTTTCCCAGTGCTTATGTAAAATATGACAGAGCAGCAGCTTAGGGAATTGCAGAAAACTGCTTCTAATTTCCACTGAGAAACTGACAAACACCTCTCTTTCATCTCTCCCAGCTCTCAAGTAAGATTTAACTTTCTCATTTAGTTAATTACCGAGTGAGGATCATCATTTTCCCGGATCGGAGCGGCACAGAGCCTTTATCGTGTTAACTTGTGAACTTGATCGATGGCTGCTGCTAAAACTTAATAACTTCACCCCCTGGCAAATTGTAAGATAAATATAATAGGAGAAACTCTGACAGTAAAAACCTGCCAGAAATGAGCGCTGTGTTTATGTTTCTTTGCAGGCAGCAAAAAAACAACCGACAGCTTATTACTGGGTGCGTGTTACTTATATTTAAAAGACTCCAGGCAGTTAACTTTCTGCGTACTGTTCAAACTTTACTCACAAGATAAAAGACACTGGGGAAAAAAACCCAAGCAATGGAATGACAAAGAAAGGAACCACAGAGGTGTATGTCCAGGGGCCAAGGAAGGTGGGGAAAGACAGGGACTTCACAACGAAAGCAAAGCCATGCTTGTCTCTATATCCTGAATATTCTTCAAGATTGACCACATTAAAACCGCCTACAACTGTGAATCCAAACATGAAACTATTTTCACCAGCAGCAAAAGCTCAGGAATTCTGGATCAAGTTAGAAGCATGTGGGAAAAGCAGAGGGATTAAAAAGCACCAGCGTGGCCATGAGATGATTTGGTTTGATGCTTGAAAGGGCGCTCTTAGAGAACCTCAGCCCAGCTGGCTTTCCCAGAGTTACTTGTGTGGCCACGGAATTGCTTGCTACTGCCCCTGATGAAGTACCACTCAATGCCACAACGATGTAACCATAGCAATGTAACAAAAATGGTGAAAGGAGCTGAGGTATGCCAGCCCTCCATGCTAAAGGCAGAGAGTTATTTGAGAATCCAGTTCAAAGGGTGTTTTTTGCATGGCCTAAAGGCAGTAATGCCATAGTTAGGAGGATACAGGTTCAATTTCTATGGCTGCCTTCTTCTTTTTTTAGGCTTGCAATTACCAGATGCTGCAGAACTCACTCCCAGATTGCCAAGGCTAAGCAAAGAGGGAAGAAGTTCCTTTGCAGCTCCTCACTGGAAGCATCCTATAAACGAACTGCTTTGCTCTGAGAATTGGGGGATGGTGAGGGGGTTGTCTCACTATAAAAAACACGATCTCATGAGCCATAGTACCTGAGAGAGATGAGTAGGGCAGCCAGCTCCCGATTTTTCTCCTTTGCAGGATGAACCTGCTTTTCCAGTGTTTGAGTTGACAGCAAAGCTACAATGCTAGGTCATTAAACAACTCACTCCATTTACTTTTATTTTTAAAAGCTCAGTTTAGAGTCTACCCATTTCTGCCTGCCTCCATCTCACATAACAGCCTCTGTGAGGTTAACCATGGGTTTAGCTCATATATGGACTTACTCGCTCAGTACTGAATTACTTTCCACGCTGCAAAGCCCACTGAAACATTCTGAAAAACGAACATAACCCAGAAGTAGATGATCATCAATCACATCTTAGAGTCAAAAAGAAAGCACCATGAAAAAAACCACAGCATCTCTACTGTTTATTTCCAAGAGAAAATTCAAAACACACATACTGAAATTAACAGCACCCAAGGAACTAGCAATTTTGCTTCTCTGGAGCTTTAGGCTGCTTGTCCACATCTGGTTTCTAATCACACTGCAGAAAAGCTTTGTAAGAAAGGATACATCTAGATGAAAGATCACTGGAATTACGCTGGACACAGCAGCCCAACCTGCTGCACTTTCTGAAATCCTGGGAGGGCAATAGTCTTCAGAGGTACCATCTAAGTACCTGTGATATGGTGTCAGCCTGGAGGGCACCCGGCTAAGGATATTACCTCAGATACAGAAGAAAGGGAAAAGGCTGGTTTTGCTCAGGGCCAGGAGAAGCTGCAGACACCAGAGAAGTAACATGGGGAGTTTCTCTAAGGACTGGGGAGACAGGACTGGGCCATGGGCACTTGCACACAAAGAGCAGCAGTAATACCTTGCTGGACAAGATGCTCTCCTCCCACACTGCTACACAGTCAACAGCAACAGGGAGAGGAGATTAAAAAACTATTATTTTAAGCTAATACTTAATGTTTCAGACAGGTTAATAAAGTTTAATTGTCTGGAATCTCATAGCTCTTACTGTAAACTTTCCTTCGATATAGGTCTCCCACCTAGATTTTAAGTGTTGACAAAAACCTCCAAAATAAAATTTCTCTGATGCCAGCAATGGATGTGAATTGGGAGTCCCTCTCCTCCTCCTCATCTCCAAGTTGTCTTTGCAAATAACAAGCACTGATGAGAAATCTGCTTGCATCAGCACACCACTGGCATATGTTACTTTCCCAAACTATGATCCCTGACCAAATGCATATCTAGACATATGGGGGGAGGGCAGGCACCATCACTCTTAAAGAGAGAGATTTCAGAGCACAGCTTTTACTACCTGTAAAGTGATCATACACAAACTTCAAAGCAGATAATCCAGTAACAACGAATCTCTTCCAGTGGAAACCACGAAAGGAAATGCTTTCTTCCTTGGCATGGCTACCAGAACCAGAGCTGAACTGCTGGGACCATTACGTGTTATTGCTGTTAATGGAGGGAAGGAATATGCACATTATGATTTGGAGAACCAGTCTACTAAAGTCATCAGGTAATGGCCAGTAGCAGCAAAGCGCTCATTTATGCCAGGGAGAGGCATAAGTAAACAATGCTCTAAGCAGCAGTTTCATCGTTTTCTGGAACAGTTGCTTCTGTTTTTAAAACACCCAAGCATGATCTACTGCCTGAGCGAAGTTACTCATTATGGGTGTTACTGTTGATTTCCTTCTTGCTCCAAGTGTCCCTTAACTAAGAGAGAAAGACAGCCAGGAACAGGTAGATGGACTCAAGTCGTTCAAGACATGGCTGAAGTAACAGTGAAGACTGATACCACTGTGAACAACACAGAGAGAATGATCGTAAAAACCCGTTATCTGCTCTCAATAACACTGCTGAGATTTTCACATCACTTGGTTCTGCCTATGTATAGCTTTTAGCACCAAGAAACACAAGCCCTCCAAGATGGCTTACTCAGTAGTATTTTCCATGAGCTTTTTCCTTTGAGATGCATTTTGTTACCAACAACAAAGAGGGCACACACACACACCAAACTACTTGGCCAAGGCAATGTGAGAGATTCAGAACTGGAAGTTTGCTGGGTATGATATAAGATTTCCCAGATACAGGAGTACTACATATTTCCAGGCATACTGGAGAGATGTAACAAACAAAAACCCAGCAGCATTCTGAAGAAGCACAAGATTCATGTATGTACCCTGCTCCCATTGCACAGGTACTCCTTGGATCTGCTGGAGGAGTTGGCTACAAGAGCACTCCCTAACCTATTTCAGTCAAAATAAGCTTGTTAGCAGAGACCTGCTATTTAAACTGTCTACGCTAAAACACCTCATTTTAACTGAGAGCAGGTTTGTAGTTTTGCTGACAGATCCTGGAGGGGAGCAACCTGCAGCAGCCAGGTGAAGGCTGCATGGTATTCTTCTCCACCAGTACAGCCAGATCTAGAAGAGGACATCTCAGCAACTCACACAGGCTGATACCAATACTACTGCTGTTAGCAGCCACTGCAGAGGCAGCTCTAAGAGGACAAATATATTAAATAGTCTTGTACAGTGCTAAGTTAAAGCTCATTTAGCTTTAATTAAAGCTAAATAAGGTCAGTAATCTGCAGCCAAAATCTTGAGATTTTGACTTGTCTGACTTTTAGCCTCCTACGAGGTCATCCAATAACCTTCTCTCACTAAGGAGCATTGTCTTCTCGAGATGAGCTGTTCTGCTAAACTTTCAGTCAAACGTTACCTTCCTGGCAAACCAGGGTGATTCCCATGGAGGACCCCTAGGATTGCTAAGGAAGATGGATGTGTTTCACCTGGAGAAGATTGGGAGTAACCAGCCTTCCACTACATAAAGGGAGGTTCAGAGAAAAGACAGAATCTTTTCAGAAGTCTGTAACAACAAGAAGAGGGGGCAACAGCAACAGGCTGTAGCAAGCAAAGTTCTGGACATTAAAAGGAAGACATTCAAAATATGAGTGGACAAAGTTCCAAGCAAAATGAACTGGTTGTGAAGTAATTCTCCTCTGAACTGTCAGCTGAACTGCAGACCTCCAGAGGTCCATCCTACCTTGAAGGTTTCTTTGACCTGTACACCTTAAGATTGTGATGGTCCATTCTTTCACTGGTACCTGTCAAGAGACTCATGACCTGAGGAACCAACTCCAAAAATACATGCTAAGGACAATGAGTTCTGTATCTTCTGTATCTTAATTGCATTAAGTTGGGTTAGGCCAATTGCTGCTGATATGTGAAAGCACATGACAGAAGAAAGGCAGAAACAGTACCCTTTGCTACAGCAAGTGACCAGGTCTAACCATACCAGCACTTCAGGAAGGCATATATAGCTCCACAGCTGAGCAGACTTTATCCCTATCAGCTGACACTTACATTGCATAACTCAGAAGATCAAGTCACAGACTGCTCCACTAGGGATCCCTCCTTCGCTCAGCGTTTAGCTGTCAATAATCTTTCAGAAAAATATCTCAGTGTAAAGGAGGGAGGGAGCTCTCCATTATTCTTCTCCCTATAGTAGACCAAATCAAAGTGGACACCATTGAACGTAGCACACAAAAAGTATAAATCCCCCAGTAAATTGTGGCAAAACAGAACTGCTAGCCTCACTTGGTCCTTCAACATACTGTGTTTTCCACATAATGTTCCTTCACTCAAAGCCATGGCTCTGCTAGTCTTTTTAATGAGTTTGTTAATAAATAATGAAAATAGCATCAGTTCACCTACATCCCCCTTTCTGTTCTTTTCTGTTATTTTTTTCATCCCATTTCTGATAATTACTTTCCTGTCATATCAAGAATGTTATCAGTCTGGAGCATATGATGTGAGAAATCTCTCCCATCCTCACGCACTGATGCATCCCATTTGTAAATTTATCTAACAACCACAAATGCTTTCTATAACTTCTACCATAATAATTGGCTAAACATCTAAGAACCTATTACATGCTGAGTAAAGCAGCTTCTACTTCCAACAGTTTAAAATGTATTCTCTTTTAAATACCATTAGGTCTTCTATGGTGAGAATTTTTCTCCTTTGTGAAAGGAAAAAACTATTAGACTTTAGCACTCACTATTTGTTAAACATCTCTGTGATACCTCTCACTTGTTTTCTGTATTTTCAGGTAGCTCCCAACAGCCTGTGTTAAATCTAATAATAGTACACTCACAAACATACTATTTGCATCTTCTCATCTAGGAAAAGCAATTTGGGCTCATGCCTGGAAAAACCATATGCAACCTCCTGCTACAGAATAAAATTAAAATGTCAAAAAAAGTCAATGTTTCCTACCACAGCCCAAACTCTGAGATGCACCACTGACAGCCTGTTCCTGATCGAGGGGTTAGAGCTCCCTCTAGCACTCTCCCAACAGAAGAGCCATAGATGCTGAACAGTGACTATCCAATCTCACTCAAAGCAGTCTTGGGTAGTGTTGTTTGTAATTTTCACTTGATTTACTTCTTTTGTCACACGCGTAACCAAGAACACACCCACTAGTTTATCTGAAATTCAAGAGAAACAAGTGTCATTAGAAATTCCCTCTATAACTGATTAAAAATACTAGATTGCTGTAATTAACTGATCTCTATTTTAAAATGTAACTGAGGACAAGCTGAAGGATTATCATGTCAGCTGTGTGTACAATGTGAAATGCTGCAAGAAACGAAAAAAAAGTTGTTGAATATTTTTAGTTTTCATGGCATAAAAAAGTCTTGCCACCTCACCCCCCCTTTTGGCTGACAAACATCCCAATGCAGCTGACTGCAGTCATGAATTATGTGTTTTAATTTCACATTAAATATTGAATAGTGCTGCTTAAGTAAAACTAAAAAGGTGCAACACTGCTGAGTTCTGCACAATGCTGAAGACAGAGAAACATCTCATGACAAAAAGAGTGTCAGGCCTTTTCAGTCATAGGTTATTACTTATTAATTCTTGATAAACTGAAAGCTGGCAGTACAAACGTAAAAATGAGAAAGGGAAATGGGAGCCAAGTCTTTAGAGTTTTACTCCTAACCCTTCCACTCCCTTCCTGTGCTGCCATAGGCAAGTCACTCCATTTCACAAGTCTATCAGTTAAACAGATGTGTCCCAACACACTTCACACAAAGACAAAGCACATTTTAATGCTGGGAATGAAGCCTCTGCACCAAAGGTGCTCGTTGAGGGCAATGTCACAAAGTGACACCACACCACAGAAGGATAAACTTCCTCTCAAGTGTCAGCAAACAAATCATGTAAAAACTAAACAAAACAGCCTCACTAGTAAAGGCATGGTCTCACTTCACCAGTTGGAAAAAAATGCAGCAGTACTAATTGTTTCCACAGCCTTCTAAAGCAGAACCAAGTGTTATGAAAAAAAATTCACGTGGAGTTTTCTCAAACTGACACACCCAGATACCACTCCAGAATCAATACAGACATGGCAACAACTCACATCCCGAAGGAAAGTGCCCTAGGGAGGATATGCTTTAGGAAGTTTCTTTACTCATCACAGCAATTCTGACATGTAACCACCGGGGGACTTCAGAACACCGCCTGGGTTTAGAAGTTTGTGATTTTAATATTTGTATGTGACAGAGATGAGGAAATACGGTAGGATGTACTAGGCTATCCACAGCTACGTTCTTATGTCTCTGACAAGTCCAATAAGAAAGACTAGAAGTAACTAGACCCAAGTAGATGACAGAAGCACCTGACCAAAACTTCCCAACATCGCCTGCTGATGTCCCTCAGCCCCATCTGACAGCTGTCCTTGCCATTTTGGGCCCGCACTCTGTACACAGTCCCGCTGCTGCACCCAAATCCTGACACACAGACCTTCCTTCTGCAGTACAGATGGCATCCAAGGCCGTTCCTTTTATCCCCTTAAGAGGACTTGTAGAAAAGCACTGGCAACAACTTCTCACTCCCCACACCTCTTGCATGTGGCAGGAGAGGATTACAGTGTGACATCTGACCTGTCCAGCAGCAGTGAAAGGACATCTCAAGTGAAAGCAAGATCTCTGCAGTTGCAGATCTGTTGGTCAGGCTGGTGATCATCAGCTGGGTGTCTCCTGGGCTGACATCACAACCCATCTGTTCTCCCTCCACCTGCACAGAGCTGTGGCTTAGGTCTGAATGAGACAGGTAAAAGGTGGTGCTGACCACACTGCAGGAAGACAGCAGCAGCAGTTCCCCCCACGTACATGACCAAGTACTGGAACTTCTGAGATCTGTGACCACTTCTGTATATTAGCAGCAATATATCTCCCTTCCCTTTAGGAAAACAGCTCGCAGCTGTTTTTGTGTCTTTGTTACTTCGAGACTACAGAACTTGATGTGGTCCTTGGTGCTATCTTAGGAGATAAAGGCAGGCAATGGCTGGGGCAAAATGTAGCCCTTCTTATGCAAAGCACATGCTGGCTTCATTTCTTGGTGCAGTCTGAGACCTCAGATTGTCGGTAGATGTTCTGTAGATGTAAAACTCGGGAGAAGCAGGTACCTGGCAGTGCAGCTTACCTGGGAGTAATGAATTCAATATTGACTCTGCTGTGAGCAGAAGGTTGAACCTCCTGAGGTCTTTTCCAACTTAAGTGACTGTATTTTTAACTTCACTATCGAAGTTCATACACACTTGACAGGCCTTTGGATAGTTACAATTGTCTGATACGGATGTATTTAATTTATCATAAGCAAAATCTGGAATTATTTTTAGAAGATGCTGTATAGAGAATTATTTTTTTAGTAAGACTTTCCAACTCTAGGGTCAGAAGCCTTTGCTGTTCATTTTCTGCAGCCACTAAAGACCAGGTTCTTCAGGAGTATAGCAGATATACCTGCCCTCTGGCTTTACAAGTTGAGAGCAAGCAGTATTAATCTGTTCACACATCCAATACTGACTTTCAATTACATTCATTCAATTATTTAAAATTTTTGAAAAACTGTCAATTTTTTTATGATGCCTGTGTTCTCTAGGAACTTCAGCTGATATTCTCCACAAATTATTAAATTCCAAACATATCTTCACTTATGACCTGAACCAGTTTCAAAACTCAGAATTTGCAATTCATTAACTGCCTGTGAAGTCTAATCATCTGCAGTCTTCTAAATCAAACCTTGAAACACTCCCATTACAACCCACCTCAGAACTATCTGGGATTACAAATTATGATCCAGAATAGGGCTGACAGATCCAAATCAACATGACAGAAGAACAACCTGATTCAGCTCCGTAGTTCACACAATTTTGTAAAATACAGTGACTTGAAAGAAAACAACAAATGCACATAATTGGCATTAATTAAGAACATTTTTATTACCTACAATCAAAGACCTATAAGGAAGGCTTACTTGTCAGAGAGGGAGCTTTCTTTGCTGAATTACAAGTCTTACTTAATTAACCATCTAATTTTTTGTAGTATAGTTGTTAAGTGTTTTTCACTTTTATTTTCTCCTAAATGAATGCTAGTCTAAACACAAAAGCAGTTGTTTAAAGTGAGAGAAGTGAGATCTGAAAATGCTGAAATATTTTAGTTGTGTTTTAACTAAATTCTCAGTTTGTCATCACTGTTACAAAGGTTTCATTGTGTATTGAGAAGCAACAGGAGTTTCTCAGACTTTAATGTTACGAGAAGATTAAATCTGAATCTGTGCACACACATTTAGGGTAGACCTATTCTATTTCAGAAATTCAGGGCATCATGAAGGCAAGTTTGCCTGTTGGGTACAAGACCCAAGCAGCCTGGTTACACGAGTTGAACAGGTAAGGACTACTTGCCTGCCAATATTCATTATTGTGGTAAAACAAGTAATTGCAGCCACTCAGAATACTATTTTCAGGACTGTGAGTGCAACTACTTTGCTGCTCATTTTTAATTTTCCTCTACAGTAAGGTTCAGCAATGTATACAGTGACTATTGCTGTCTCCCTCCAAGCTGCAGCCTCAACTAAGCCATCGGTTACAAGCAACAAGGGACTGCCTGCCTTGCTGAAGTTATCTTAGGTATGAGCTTCCACAGGCAGACTAATTCAAATCTATTTTTGTAAATTACACATTGTGTTAAATATACATGAAGGGAAATATGGAACAGTTGCTTTTACTGCACAACATGAGTTATTTCCCATTACAAGTTCCCTCCGAGAAAACTATAAATTTTAAAATCTGCCAATTAGTGGCACTGACTACTGGTGATTCTGTATTCCAGTCAAGCAGTTTGCTGAGTACTGCACAGGGCAGAACAACATTCCAGGAAAATCAAGGGACCATGATACCTGACAACAATAAGTTGGAGGATGCAGTGATTTGTCCAAGCTCTCTCTTCCTCTTAGAAGGATGCAGGCTGTGTCACTGCATCAGTCAGAAGGATGACATCTTTATATGTCTGTGAGACTGTCAATACCTAAAGTACAGTTCACGGCAATAATGTAACAACTTTTGCCTAAGAGAGAGTGATCAGAAAAGTAAACATAAATAAATTCGTCCTATAAAACTAGGTCCTCAACCACAAATGCTCAAACATCTTATCTCTTCCAGTTCTTAAATCACAGCACTCCCTAAGGACTATTCAATTCGTCCTAATAAAACAAAGTGGGTATGACAGCTCTCTAAAACTATATGTGGATAAACATCAAAACCAAAACAAGAACTATTAAAACAAAAGGAAGAAACAAAGAACCAGTAGTACAATCTCTCCATGAATAAGCTAGCTTGGAAACTCTAGCCGGGGATCTCTGGTCATTACAGAGCATTTCCAGAACAACCAGGTTCTGGAAAAATCTTCTGATCGAAATAGTGGAAAAAAGGACTGCAGACCAAACCCTGACTGATTGTAAGATGAAACTTGATAAGTTCACTAAAGGGACAAAGCAGTATCTACGAGACAAGAGGCTGGAATCAGTGACCTGCAACGTCTCAGAAGGTGGAATCACAGAGGTTGGAAAATACCTCTAAGATCATCAAGTCTATCTGTTAACATTGCCAAGCCCACCACTAAACTAAGTGCTACATATACAAGACTTTTAAATACCTCCATGTGTGTGACAGCTTCATGGGCAGCTTGTTCCTATGCTCCATAAACCTTTCAGTGAAAAAAGTTTTCATAATAGCCAATCTAAACCTTCCCTGCACAACTTGAGGCCATTTCCTCTTGTCCTGTGTCTTGTTACTTGGGAGAAGAGGCTGACCCTCACTTTGCTACACCCTCCTCTCAGGCAGTTGTAGAGAGAATAAGCACCTGAAACTCCTTTTCTCCAGGCTAAACACCCCCAGCTCCCTCAGCCACTCCAGGATTTGTGCTCCAGACCCTTCATCAGCTCCACTGCCCTTCTCTGGAGTTGCTCCAGCACCTCAATATTTTTCCTGTAGTAAGGGGTAAAAAACTGAACATGGGATTTGAGGTGCAGCCTCACCAGTGCCGAGTACAGCGGGATGATCGGTGTCCTGGTCCTCCTGGCCACACTACTTCTGATACAAGCCAGGATACCATTGGCCTTCTTGGCCACCTGGGCAACTGCTGGCTCATGATCAGCTGCTGTTGACCAGTACCCACAGCTCCTTTTCCACTGGGCAGTTTTCAGCCAGGCTGCCCCAGCCTGCAACACTGTGTGGGGCTGTTGTGATCCAAGTGTTGTGATCCACTTTCCTGAATTTCACAGTTGGCCTTGGTGCATCGGTCCAGCCTGTCCAGATCCCTCTGCAGAGCCTTCCTACCTTCAGGCAGACCAACACTCCACCCAAATCAATGTCTGTAAATTTACTGAGGGTACACTCGATTCCCTTGTCCTTATTGTCAATAAAGATACTAAACAGAACTGGCCCCAGTACTGAGCCCTGGGGAGCACTTCTGGTAACTGGTGACCAGCTGCATTTGACTCCATTCACCACCACTCCTTGGGTTTACCCAGTTTCTCCAGGAGGATGCTGCAGGACATGACATCAAAGGCTTTACTAAAGTCTAGGCAGACACATTCACAGCCTTTCCCTTATCACAGGTCAGGCTGGACAAGCAGGACCTGCCTCTCATAAGCCTCTGCTGACTGGGCCTGAACACGTGTTTGCCCCATGTGTGCCCTGTGATGGTACTGAAGGTGATCTGTTCCATGACCTTCCCCAGCACTGAGGTCAGACCGATGTGCCTGTGGTTCCCCGGATCCTCCTTCCAGCTCTTCTGGTGTAACAAGGCCAGTAATGTCTTGTTCTGCAAGAGGCATTCCCCACTTCACAGCTCAGAGCATGCATGAAAAGGCACAGATGATTGTTAACAAACTTGCTGATTGTTAACTAAGCAAGCTGACTTTGAATGAGTAGAGAACATGGATTGGACTGTGGACTCCACCTTGTTAATACACAATGGGGCTTCATTCTATTCTCTGGATGACTGGAAGAGCTGTCAATTTTCAGTCTGGCATATTCTCAGTGAGCTTGAGCCTATCTGATATTTATGAAATGTACAACCTACACTTTTCCGCCATGTGCTGAACTGCTGAGTTGCACATGACATGCAGGAACACTGCTTATTCTGGTGAGGTTTTATCCATTGATCTTGCCTCCAGGAAACTCCCAGGTAACTTCAGACTGCCCTGAGGCCATATTCACTGTGCTTGTCACTGCTTTCACAGGTGTCTGATGCATTTATAATACATGTATTACATGGGTACAGAGAATATCTTTTTTCAACTACTGCCATGTGAACTCTCACAGATCTGGGACAAACTTTTAAATTCTCCACTCATGTGATGTCTGGACATCAGAGGAAGATCCAGATGTGGATAATACAAGTGACATTAGAGTCCTTGATAAGGAAGCACTTTTGCTGGAGGAATTGCCTTCAAGACACTTACTGGGAAGATCAGACTGAGATCTGCTGGGCAGCAAGATGTAACTAGGAACTCCATTTTCTCCAGGGCCAATTGTCTATTGTTTCCACACTTGGAAAAGTTACATGGTTGATTTCAATATTGTTGCTGTCTTGTGCCTTTAACTGACCAGTTATGTGGGTATAGACTGCAGTGGCTATCTGAAAACGCCTGGGATTGCAAAAAAGCAAAAACTCAGACAGGTGCCAGCTGGATCCCAGTATGACTCCAGTCCAACTCTTACGACCATCAGGATCAAAACCTGTCCTGCCAGTTGATAGTGATTTACTTTGAGAGAGGAGATGGAGGCAAGTGTCTGACCTCCACAAAGACTATTTATGTTGAGTTACTTGAGGTCTCACTTCATAAGATGAAAAGTTCTTTAGTGTAGTATCAGAAAAATGAAAGAAAATGCGTCTCCACCTGAGGACAGGATTTGAAGCGCGTTGATCTGGTTTTTCATATTAGAAGGGATTCCACCTGTCAGTACTTGATCCAAAGAAGTTATTATGGTAATAAGAGCCCAGAAATAAAGGAATTACATAATTGGAAGTAAACTGAGGGTGAGACATGAGGTTGTCCTATGAGAACTGCTTTACTCTATATTAAGCATTACTGTAGGATATGAGACTACAGACTCAACAGTACTCCTCTCATTTCCCAACTGGTAACTCATCTGTGCAGTGTATAAATGTACATTTCTCTGACCCCACTTTCATAGGAACTACAAGATATATTTCAGGAACTAGTACTTCAAAATATGCATTAATTTCACTAGTACAGCTAAGGTTTTATAATCTCTTTAAAGACAAATTACATTCTGGAACAGTTTATAAGTAACTGTTTAGCTAACAAAAATAACCTTAATAAGCAAACTTACAAAATTATTTCACTTGAAATAAATGTCATCCTTGTGTTTCAAAGTTATTAAAAAAGGAGTTTAACTACTTACCTGTTATAGAACAGATACTTTGTTACATTACCCAAGAAAGAAAATTTTTATGCATCACATGTTGACTCACACTGCTTATATGAGAAGGGATAGTTAAAATCAAGTGAAAATTTTCAATCTCAAATTTTCAAGTGTTTCACCTACAATAAACACTACTGCACTAAGAAAAGGATTTTTCTATTACTTTTCAATATGCAAAAGTCAGGTTAAATTGAGTCTGAAAATTGTAACTCTGTTTAATACAGTTTCTACAGAAAATAAAAAAAAGGAGAGGAATAAAAAAAAAATGTTGCTGATATTCTGTCAACAGCTAGTAGATAGTTTGCTAGCCCCCAGAGAGCAAAGAAAGGAATGATAATTGGATTAAGTAAAATATATACCTGGCCAAGAAATCCAGCATCGATAAAAACACATACTTGCAAAAACCAGCCAGGAGCTAGAATAAAATTATTTTATTAGGTTAAAAAAGAATTAATACTGGCTCTATGTTCATTTTAACATATATGCAAACATTACCAATCCCAAGGCTGCCTATTAATTCATAAGTGGCATATTTACTGTATTTATGATATTATACCCCATGTTGGGACATCCCATTACAGAGTCACGGTGCTAAGCTCCATACTTAAGGTGGATTCTGCAACACACTGCATCCTTCCAGTTATTCTCCTGCAGTATGATTACTGCGGGGCAATATTTACCACTTGGTTTCTGCCCACAGGGGAATCTCTTCAGAAACTGATTTAAGCCAGCTGTGGAATAATTTACTGTGTCTTGAATTTTATTAAAGGAGAGCAAAAGGCTTTGAGAGCTTTTGGTGTTTTATGCCATAACAAGAACGTTTGGCTTAGTAAGTGTCCACTTTCTCTTAGACTTTCCTCTTGCCTCCCACAAAGATCATATTTGACTGCCATTTGAATGCAACCATTGGGAAGCGCTTCTCTCCCAAGATTCATGTCTAACAGAGCCCTTTAAAAATGTACATGGTTACACGGTCCTGGGGAGAGAGAAGATGCCACAACGGACCCCAAATCAACATTAGGTGTATATAAACAAAAATAGTGTTTAAATACAAAACATGCTTCAACTGATACCATGTTTCTAGTTTCCCAAAAGTCTAAAGAGGAAATGATGAGCGACATTATCCTTTTACAGATGAAAGAACTGAGACAGAAAAGCAGAATATGGCAAAGGCAAAAGATATCTCAAAATCTGGAGTCATAATTCCTAATCTAATATTACTCCTGTGAGATTTTGTTGTTTACTATAAATAAACCATTTCCTCCCTAAATTTCAGTTGTTAAAATAACTTTTGAACTTCTCTGCAAAAAAGGGATGCTGTGAGTCCAATACTCACCCCAGGAAACACTGGAAGGATTAATTAAGGTTTGTGAAGAACTGAAAGTGCAGGGGAAACCCCCAGGAGGAAGTCTGTATTTCCATATTCTGACCAGAACTTGAAAGGCATGCAATAAATACAGCCTGGGGCACAGAACAAGCAATACGAATAAAATAAAATATTGAACAGCTGTTTGTTAAGTGAATACTGTTCATCCCACACACCAAATTTTATTTCTGCCTTAGGCTGCAGGAAGTGGGAGGATGAAATAAAATGTTACTTTGAAGGGTTAAATAGTGACAACATTACAAAAAATTGGAACTGTTTCTTACAAATGAAAATATTAAGACAACCTTTACAAGCAGAACTGCAAGCCCCACTTATTATTATATCAGAAATACAACGGGAGAGAAAGTACAAAAAAGTCTATGATTTACCAGGTTAACTCCTTTGTGCAGATGCAGTGTCTTTAGGCTCACAAAAACTATGTGGGCACCACCAAACTGATACGAAGCCCTCATTTTTTAAAGAGGGGTGAAGGAAAGAAGATTACATCTCTTTTACAAAACTAGGAACGTTCCAAATATTACAGTAAGCAAAGACTGCGAGACCTGCCTGGAACTAAACCCCAGGGGAGCCAACCTCACCCACAGCAGCTTTCCTCCCCAGCACACTGCTACCCACATAACTGAAGCAGGCAGCACTGAGTTGCCTGTGGGTGTGAGCTCACAAGGCACACAAACAGCCTGCACGGCTTGCTGGGTGCTGACTGCTGCATTCTCTTGAAAACTGACAAGAGTTTATTTGCTTTTCAGCATCAGAAAGTGGAATACCTAGAAGTAAAGAGAGTCTGTGTCCTGACTGGAAAAAGGAAAGGAAAGCAGCACAGCTGCTGTGGACGGAGTGATGGAGCCTCACTCTTCTACCACTACAACTTTGGGAGAAAAGAACTGCCTGAAAACAACAATACAGAGAGCAAGGAAGAACAGGAACTGTGGTAATCAGAAGTAGCTGTGATCCCACTGCAAACATTAATATTATTTTATAACATTTCTTATTTTCCTTTCCAGAAATTGCTCCATAATATCACTTCTTGCCCCTCCCATTATTTTTCTCCCTTTACAAAAATAAGTATTTTCCTAAGACTGGTATTCAGAACTGACAGCCAGTAACTCCAGTGTCTGTTTTTAGAATGTACTTGAGAAAATCAAGTCAATCTTAGCAATTACAGTAGTCAAATATTTTTAATTATAATTTCATGTTGTTATGTGAATAAACAAAAAATACTGGGGCAAAAAACCACATTGGAAAAAAAAAAACAACAAAAAGGAGCACTAGGAAATCAACCCAGTACTCCTCCTTTTTTTGCTGCTGAAAGCCACATGGCACACATAGTATTTTTAACTGAGGAGTCTTGTTTCAAATATATGCTGAGGAATCTTATTTCAAACATATACTAAATAAGGAGAGGAGTATTAAAACAGGCAGTCCCTCACTCTAATTTTATCCATCTCCCTCCTCTTCTTTCCTTGATGCAGTGAAACTTTAACACCAAACTCTGTCTCTCTCTCTCTTTTTCTTTTTTGTAAACAGTGATCAACATTTTCCTAAATGACCCCCGAAACGACCTACTTCGAAACTACTCATTAGTAACAGCCACGTTTGCAATATTAACCTGGATGTGGCTGTTTATTAAGATCTTTAAAGGGGGTTAGAATGAAGACACACTGCCAGTGTACAGGGAGCACAGAAGGGGTAATTTAAAACCCATGTTTTTCCTCCCCCTCACCGAAAACATGCCCAACATTGTGCAGCTGTGCTGCCAGCTTCATCACTCCCTCCATCTCCACTCTTGCTAATTAAAAGGTTGATCACAGAACAATGCTCTTCTCATTAATTTCAGCTTTCTGATTGGGCAGGATTCCCACTCGCTCCGCCTGATCTTTTCCACACTGCTGAAGTTAATGTGACAGGAGCCCGAAGATGGATTACCCGCTGCCATATTGCCCATCACCTCCAATCAGCAGCTATCGGGGTAAACTGATTGTTCTAATTTGCTCTCATTATTTTTACAATATCAGGAGAAAATAACGCACACAGCTCACTGTCAGAGCCGTGAAAATCAGCCATTAGTTAAACCCAGACACTGAGTGGCTTTATTAGAAGCACTGCAGTTTATTGATTCAGCTTCGGTAAACTAAGATAATACCTGTCCTCTTTAAACACACTTTTTAAGGTGCACTTATGTAGCAAGAAAATATTTATTAGGATATTTTCGGAAATGCTCGCTGTCTCAGCCTGTTATTTTGATATGCTGGCAGACAAGAAAGATTAAGAACAATGGAAGCTTGACTTCCACATAAAGAAGGGCAAAATATGCAGCATTATCTGCATGGCAGCCTGCGTGCAGGTCTCAGCTACTCTTCTACAGTTTAAATAAAAATCATCTCAGGACTAGTATGGCAGGTGAATATGTAAATACACCCCATAATCACACAAAATACAGTGCTACCATAAAGACAGACATGGTACAGACATGACTGAACGAGCTGTATGTACAAGGTCAGCGATTTAGTACTGGGTTTGTTTTTCTGTTGGTTTTGTTTTGGCTAAGCTAAAGAACCTGCACAACCCAGCATCAAAACACAGGAACTGAGAGCAGAAGGTCCAAATACGAGAAACTGTTTTGTATGGCTGGGAACTATTTTTTTTACCCTATGTAAAGGCATTAAGCTGGCACAACTTGGGAATAGATCAGAAATGTCACTCCACACTGAAGCCTCACAGGATCCCAGAGCTAAGAAATGAATAAAGTATTGTTATCAGTATGAAGTCAGGCATTTTTAAACCACTGCAGTGTTTAGAAAATGCTGAAAATTCTGGACCTCTGACTGTCTCTATGTTGTATATAAAAGGACCTACATTATTTTGCCTGCTGCCTATCTGCATCTTAGCAAAGGGAAATGTTAAATAATGGGATTAACAGAAATACAATACCTTAAATCTTGCTAAACATAAACCCTTAACTGGTGTCTACGATGCTCTAACTGGCAATGTGCTCCAAGACTGACAGGCAGAGCACAGCAGACTGATTTTACTTTTAAATAATATCTAAATTAGATTAGTTCTTTGTGTAGATCTGCATGAACCAGAGGGGACATTCATCATTGTGCCAAAAAAGTTAAATTCACTGGGGTATGCTCAAAGTGAATGGTTCTAGACCTACGTTTTATCTCTCAGATGCATCATCAAGATGCTGTGCCAATATGCACGAAACCAGCTAGGAGCTGCAAGAAAGACAACGGGAGAATAACTGGATAGCAGAAAAGGTTTAATTTTTTTCCTTTGTAGATTATGAATTGCTTGGGACAGGATCTGTGGTTTCTCTGTCTTGTAAGCACAGAGCATCCCTTTCAAGACTTGAGCTTCTTTTTTAATATTTAAATGGCTTAAATATAAAGAAGGGTATTCTCCTCCCTCCCCCTCCAAACCAGCTGTAATTCTAGTTCCCCCTCCTCCCTCGGATGTAATTTAAAATGCTACAATTTTCATTACTGCTTTTTAATATTTTTTAATCCTCATCAGCTAGAGCCTTGTGTTTGGGGGTTGATTTTTCCTCCCTCCTAGAAAAGCCACCTCCTAGCTTTGTTTGGTATCTCTTTGACCCTTGCTAATGGTGTTCTCTTGGAGGGGCGTGCCATGCTTTTCCTCTTAAAATTCCTGCACTGAAAGACTGCACCACACCACACTCCACAAAACGTGCTGATGGCACAAATTACAAGCCCCCAGCCGAACACTCCAGCCCCCACCATTCGGGCAGATTTATGTGGGCTCTTGCCGACGTTATTACAAGTCAGAGTTTATTGGGAAATTGTTACATTATGCGGAGTGTCTAACAAATTGCTTATGCTGCTATAATTGGATTACAACAGCCGCTTGCTCCCACCGGTAAGATTAGGCAAGTAGGACTCCTGCCGATCTCTGAGCGTTAGCAGTAATTTTATTTGCCTTGCCTCTCTCTTTCCTAACAACATGCCTCTTTCCCTGCCAGCTGTCTGCTGAAAAGGCACAGGCTTGTTCCTTGGCCCTAACAATGCAATTACAGCCCTGCAGATCGCACTGTTTGTGCATTAAGTACAGAGCCAAAACGAGGCGAATTGATCGTTTGACTTTTGGAGGAGCCATGTGATCTCTGCGTGCGGGTGATCCGGCATGCACCAGTGGGCAGTGCTGCAGTGCGCGCCTCACCATGAACCCGCTCCTCTCTGCCTCCCCTCCCCTGCCCGCTCCCAGCAGCAGAGATGCTGCAGCCCACCCCACCTCAACCCCCAGCAAGCTACCAAAACAGCCTCATTTTTGGGTGTTCTCTTGCTAGGTTGAACTCAGAACTCACTCTGCCTTCTGCAATGTGGCACTTGGCCACACCAGTGGCTTCCCTCCAGTGGGCTACACTAGAAAGCTGTTATTACAGCATTTCATACCACAAGCTTTAGCACAAGAATTGGACATATTTTCAAACAACTTTTACAATTCTTATATTTGAAAAATACTAAAAATACATCTAGCTAATGTCATGTGTTCCATACCATCTGAGGGTGCTGTCACTACAGGTGACTACTTAAAAAGCAAAGTTTCACTTCATGTCTGTCACCATTTACCACTAAAGCCACCGATGACTTGGATTCCAAACTGTTTCACATTTCCAGCAGAAAGGATCCTAAAGTACTTTGTAAATGCAAGCCCAGTTTGTTTGTAACACTTATCCTGGTAAACACTCCTTACAAATTTAATGTGATGGATCTTGAAGGAAGACCTCAAGGCTGTAATTCTTTATGCAGAGTATCCATCACCAAACCAGCAAACACACAGCAAGGACCTACAGCACAGGATACTACACACAATATAGTCACAGGGGAATTTTGACTAAGGATGCCAGGTCAAGTTCTAAATTTTAAAAGATTTCTATTACATCTTCACTATCTGTTCACTAGGAGGATTCCAGGATGACTCCATTTAGAAGAGACCTCTGGAGTTCTCCAGCTAAGCCTCCTGCTCAAAGCAGGATGCATTATGAGTTCAGATCAGGTAGCTCACAGCTTCATTTAGCCTGGTCTTGAAAACCTCCAAGGATGGAGGCTGCAGAGCCTCCACAAGCAACCTGCTCCAGCTTAACTGTCATCACCACAAGAAAACTCTTCCTTGAAACCACTCAAACAGGTGATGGAGTTTCTAACATCTGTGGGGGGACCTTCCACGATCTACTGAACTCAATCTGAAATGTAATGCAATTTGCTTTATCAAGATTCCAAATCATGGGGTCCAAAAAGTAGAAACATCTCTATCGAGTTGACCAAACTTTGAAAATGATTCTTCATATCAAGGTTTCGCCTATCCTCTGCCTGACCATCCTTACTGCAGAGCTTAGAGAACTGATCTCCATAACACCCGTAAGAGACCCTCAGCTACGAAAGCAATGTATGAGTTAGCTTTTATATTGCTATTTCTTCAAAGTCTCTGCTGCATTAAAAAAAAACCCAAGCGTAATTCTTTTTTAATTTGTGGTTTCATTGACATGCAAAGTCATTTTGGGCAGTAAGAGAGGCAGAAATGACAACCACTCCACAATGTTTTCGTAACTGAAGACTAAAGAAGCCTGTTTACACATAGTTTAACACTCAAAAGAAACTCTGAACAGCTGAAATGCCTTATAAATAGCTCAGACCCAGAGGAAGTGCAAACGTCTGCATTGTGAATTGTAGATCTTAATTACAGACAATGGCTGGTACAGCAAGTAGCAAAGAAAAAAAAACGTGAAACAGTTGCACTGTTCATGGTTGGCAATAATTCTTCAGGAAAATATTTACTATCAATCAGTTATGAGAAAAGGGACTCTGCGCTCATAAAACAGCACGTTGCTTCTCATACCAGGACCATTTTGCTTCAGCATAATCTGAATTTAAACAGCTTGTTTCCTGCGGATATAATTTTGGAAATAAATAAAACAAGTCTATCAAAATCTGGAGAATGTGTATGGTAGGGTGGAGTGGGGGAGCAGGAATATCACATTTCTTTCTCCATCATCTGCAAAGAGGTTATTAGACCAAGATGAAGCTAAAGCATAAAGATTGTCTTGACCTAAAAAAAGATAGATGAACGAGCAATGAAGACAAAAGTAGTCATATTTGTGAAAGGAAGATCATCATTAGGTCAAAGCTTTTAGATAAGCCTCCGATGCCATTTTTTACTTTTGCTGTCTGAGAATTCACTTTCAAAGCACCTTTTGTATGTTAAGCACTCCCACTGCAATGTCCCTGCAATGCCTGCCATTCACATAACCCTCTTATTACAGAAAGAAGATCTCCAACAGAAGGGTAAAATTACATGCTTATGTCTATCAGCCAGGGGCTGAGACAGTGTTTATCCAGTTTGCAACAACCTCAAAAACTGCTGTCCCTCCCAGAGAAAGGTATATCCAAGACACAGAAGAGGATACTTTACTGAGGGATTTGGGGCTGGAAGCATGTCCACTGATAGTCCCTCTGCATCATTACACAGGAGCTTAATACCTGAAGTTAAGCTAACATATTTTCTTATTAAAATAGTAAAATAAATATCAGGAAACTGAATGTTGCTAGCCAAATAATATTTTTACATTATTAAACTGCTCTAATTTCAATCTCACGGACTCTGGAAAGGTTTCAAAGGCACTAGAAAACTATGCATTATCTGAAGATATACTGACTCAGTGGTACATCACAGCAGAACTCTGAGCTGGTTGTGCTATTCATGCAAAGTAAATGCAGACACACTCTCTGGAAAAAAGGAGCCATCAATCTGTGACATAAAGGGACTTGAGAGTACAAGAGGGACATCTTCAGATCAATTTGTCCTACTGCCAACTGGAACATCCAGCCTGGAACCCTAAATGCTTCTTTATTAAAGAGTGCTCGTGGCTTCTCTTTTAAATTCATATAAAAATTCCAGACTTAATGTTATTATTGTGCCGACTATGTTTGTTCTAAAAATTCAAAAGTAGTGATGCAGAAAGAACTGACAAAGGAAAGAAGATTTCAATTACAAGCTACTTCCACCAGTCCTTGCTTTAGCTGAATCACCCTTGAGTAAAATGTGTAGCTATAGCTAAATAAGATGCATCTTTTAAAGGAAATTTCACATAGCATACTGGAAGTGCCAAGGCCTGTTCTGTGTTTCTGGAACTGAGCCCAACAGAGCTCCGTCCCACCTGTAGTAGTCTGATGAACAGGAAAGATTCCTTAAAAGATGGAAAATGCTTAAAAGACCCGGAGAAGTCCCTTAGTTTTCCAGGACCTTAAAAAGCAAGACCAGTTATCACATGTGAGTAGCAAGCAGTGGTCTGAAACAGAAGTCTCACTTTTCAAGGGTGGTGTGCCTAACTAACTTTTTCATCTCCCAATTTTACTTAGACCAAGGTAGAGGCAGAGCACCTCTCCCAACTGCTGCTGCTAAGTTCAGAACTCAGAATGCTGCAAGCTCATCAGTGCTGTCTCTTGCAGGGATGTCACAGGGTGTCTCTGGCACAAGTAGGAAAGAATTCAATGTGCAAAATGAAACTGAGAACACTTCTTTGTACAGGAGATACAGATCAACTGGAATCAACTGCAGGAGTTAATAAACAGTAAGACTTACCTAATGAATGGAGGAAATGGGTATTGCCTGCAGAATTCTGAGATCAGCTATACACCAATCTCTTGTCAGGAAAGAACAGAGCACTTGGAAGCAGAAGGGTATTTCCAGGATCCCAGGAAAATGCAAAACTAACAAACTTGAAGCAAACAGCAAAATTCAGACCTAACACACCACATAATGAAAGGGTGAAAAGGTAAGACCTCTGTTTGAAAACAGGACTGTATACAATCCATCCAAGCAAAGACTCAGCCAAGGAGATTGGAGACATACCAGAGCATCCCTCACCACACATCAAATAGAAATTGTGAAGGTCACCACAGAAAGATTTCCTGGGTACAGAACAGAAGAGAAACTTGTTTGCACACCCAGGAGCATCAAAAGAATCCTAGTGACATACCAGATGCCAGGGGACTTTTAACTATGTCCCTCTCTAATTGAGGATGAAGCACACACCAACACCAGTATCTGCCTGAAGATACTGGCTTACAAAATATGGAACAAACAATAGGAACAGATGCTCATTTGGCCAGATTTCAATAAGCCTCATTAAAATCTAACACCCTGTCCTTGGAGCCCAGGTTCATGCTACATTTCTACCTTATTTAAGCACCTAGCACCAATTCCTGAGGAAGTTGTCCACTTGTGGTTGCACACCAGTAGTATTAAAAGAAACCCTCTTGCAGAGATTTTTTGGGTTTTTCTAAAGGAACAAAAAGAAGGAGTTTATATATACATGTATACATACACATGTAAAAACACAATCAAAGATTGTATTTCCTTTTAAAAGAAGACATTAGCTTGAATATACATCAGACTTGATCACTCAAAGGCAATGGGCAAAAAAAGATGCCAAAAAATAACAGAAAAACTCTGGCACATGGGAGAGAAATGATTTTATAGATCACACATGTGAAATCTGTGCATCACAACGTATAATTTTTAATTTAAGATCCCAGCTATTCAAAACATGCACTCACTTGAAACAGTTTCTAATGCTCCCTATTTGCTTTTACCAATTCTGTCCAAGTCCTATCAATGGAGTTTCAGAAGACAAATACCAGAAAAGAGGGGCTAAGAACAAGACACAAAGATTCATCAGAATATTATATTCTAGCTTTATTTTAAAATGTCTGAATAAAACTAGTTAATTCATAGGTTTGCAAAAGGCACTGAGTACTTGGCTGCAGAGTCAGCATGACACTATACACAAAATCACACAGACAAGGTTTCCTAACAAAAACAAACTTCTTGAGTGATCAAAATACTTATGCTGCTTCACTGAATACATGTATCTGTTTTTCTCCTCTCTGTTTTAGAAGGAATCCCAGTTGTTAGGCTGGTAGTTTACACTGGATGTCCTGTACAGAAGCACTCGTTCACAAGAGAGTTTAGCAAATGGACAGT
Organism: Bombycilla garrulus; assembly: GCA_013400315.1. Classification (NCBI taxonomy): domain Eukaryota; kingdom Metazoa; phylum Chordata; class Aves; order Passeriformes; family Bombycillidae; genus Bombycilla; species Bombycilla garrulus. Next base: position 823,284 of record VXBU01011898.1, read on the forward strand.
GCTCCAGTCTGAGAGAAGATACCTCAATATTGATATGTGTGGCCTCAAGGGTAACTGTATTTCATTCTTTCAACAAACTTTTAGAAATGTCAAGCACACAGTCAGTAAATGCCATTAATACAGTCTTAACAGAGCACAATTATCTTTTCTGCAAGTAGGTGCAGAATCAGAAATTTAGTTTTCAGAAAAACCATTGTTTCTTGCAGAGTGAGTGACACATCTGACAAGCAGGTGATAATGCAGACAGTGGCTCCCAGTCAGGGCTGATACTGCACTGCAGAATCAGAAAAAGTAAATAATGATTTTTAAAGTAACCCCTTCTGTGTTTCACAACAAGTTAAAAAAAAACAAACAACAACTGAACTCCTTACAATATGTTTGGAACAGTGCTGCAGATAATGAAAAGTGCTGCAGATAATGAAAACTGCAACACCCCCCAATATTCACCTTCCTGACAAAACATTTTAAAGTGCAAGTCTATAAAATACATCAGTCAGGGAGGATAAAACTCACTGTGTGCGTGTGGTAGGAGAAGGCCTCTGGACTCCCTAAATCCCATTTAAGCCCTTCACCTAGGTAACATTTAACAGTTGTGCCATTTGCCTATCCCATCACTGAACCATCTGCATTTAGATAGCTGGATTTATAAATGCTTCCACTCTTCTGGAATTTGAAAAACAAGCTTTCTTAGAACTGACTTAATTTAGTTTGTAAATAGGAAGGCAAAGGAAAGGAGTACGATAGCCAGGCAAGCTAGTACTAGAGGAATTATATTCTCAGAAACCTTATGTTTTTTTAGAGAAAGATATATATAACATGTATATGTACATATATGTATGTATGCATATATATATGTATGTTTACATATGGTTTTCCATACATTAATATGATGGCAGACTGTCCAAGAGTATATACACACATATACTGCCCTGCAGCATATAGAGACACAATACTTCAAAAACATACACTTATTTATCTCCAAGGAGATGCCTCAAATTCATCCTCAATAGCATGAAACAAGTCTTGCTGTTCCTGCCTCGAGCCCTATCCACACCTCTTACCACAAACCTGCTGAAAACATAACTTTTGGAGAACTTACTAGTTAGGACATGAAGTTGTTCAAGTATGTGATTTTATTTAAAAGAGGCACCACTTAAATTAGCCGTACTTCTTGCACACCCTTGCTCCTTAATGAGGCAAATCAGGTCAAACAGGACACTGTGGAGTACATGGGGTTGGATGGGTTTACTCCCATGAGCTTACTGTGAGCTGCTTTATGGCATTGGAACTATGCTCTGTGATGAGACAACTCAGCCAGAGTTGCTCTGCTTAGAGAGCTTCACCGAGTCTGCATCATAAAGCACCTTAGGAAGCAGCGTGCAAGACCAGTCATGTTAAGAATGGAAGTGCTGATATTAAACTTTGTAGCAGAACTGAGCTTCTCTCAGACGTGCTTCTCCAGTGGAAGGTAACTGGCACGTCAAGCACAGTTTATGAGTGCTAAGCCACCTGCGAGCACCATTACAAACTTCTATGGTAGCCAATTCCCTGACAAGAGTCAAAAGTAATGGGACATCCAAATTTCACCAGCAAAGAAATTATCTTAAAGAAATTATCTTAAAGGTCAATACAAAAGTGGCCCCTGAAGGGACAAGGCACCTTTAACAACCAATCAAAGTATGAAAGAAATGGACTTCAAGAAGATCAAGGAATAATAACTGAAAGAGAAAACAGGCTTTTGAGTGGTCGGGTTTGTGCTGACAGAGGAGCAACAAAATGCCAGCTGGTTTCAGTAACAGATGGCTGCTTGCACTGATCTGTCCTGCATGCCCATTCTAAACTTCTTTTCAGTGGAAATACAAAGCTTACACAAGGCTAAATGCATCCTTCACGCAGCCTTTCCACACATCATCATGGTTCAAATGTCCTCCATTCACAAACAGACCAAGCTGTACATTGTTTTACTCTAGTTATGGTGAATTCTAAAAAAAGAGGGTGGCTAATGGCACCTCATCTTTTCCAATCACATCTACCTCAATTGTCAAGAAATTACTTTTCCATGACAGGCTAATAAATTCATTTTCATACCATTCTGACTGTAATATCTCCCTTGCCCCTTTAAGTACAGTGTTCACTATATTTTAATTGAAAAGTCTGTCTGCACCTCCCTTCTGGTAGTTAAGAAAGGGAACCATGATACAATGAGCTTTCATGCAGTATTTCTAATATGTGTCTGGACATTTATCATTTCAAGTTGCCACAGCTAATTACATGGCCAGCACAGGTCATCCCACTGGAAAAGCCTATTACTTGTACAGCAGAATGAACCCTTCAATCCTACATAGCTCAGGATTCAAGTAATCATTTCCAACAGAGAAAAACATCAAGTCTAAAATCTCTACAATGAAGGACAGAAAAGCCTACCCAAAATACGTGCTTTTTGTTTAAATATTTTTTTTCCAACTGTAACATTTAACGAGAACTTTTTGTTGACTAACAATGAACAATTTGCTAAAAATCCCTCAAAACCAAAGCCGTTCTCTTACTTACTTTGGCCACACAATTTTCAGTCTTCATAGCAGTGCTTCCTAGACATACTGTTTCCTGGTTTAAGCACAGTCTGGCACAGCTGTTGTAGGTCTGCAGAAAGATTAAAATGGTTATGAATAGAAGAACACAATTTTCTTTCAGGCACCACATTTTTGGCACGGGAACCTACACTAACTCTACTACTCTACTACATTTCCTTTTTCTAAGATGTAAATGTTTCAAACCAAAATAAAATGCTAGTTTATAGCAAAAGTCTATGTTCAGGGCATGCCTGTCCTCTGAGAAGCTATGTACAATTTTACAGTACGGAAATACAAAGAAAAAGATTTTTCTTCTCTATTCCTTTGAAAATGGAAAAAAAAAATCTCATCTCAGTTTTCGCAAAATGCTGCATAATGGAACAACTAAAGCAAGGTGATTTCTACACACTAGTTGTCAGAGAGTACATCAAATGTGAATAAACATTTGACTTTATCAGAATATAAAATGTAAAATACACAGGACACAATGAAGGTTATAATCAGAAGGGAGCAAATGCAGATCACATTTCACTGTTGTATTTAATTCTCAGTTATAGAAAGCTTTTTTAATATTTTTAAAGTAGAACGTCTTTTTTCTTTAATGCTGTCCTGCCCAAGTGACCTCCAGTTGGGGCTGCAGACTTCAGAGTCTTTGCAAAACATATCACTCGTAGTCTCTCTCCATTTTGAGGGAAGTGTATGAACAATATTTACTAAGTGGGCTTAAAATTATAATTTGGTTGACTTGGCTGTTTAAACTGGTATGTCTGAAGAACTCAAGATCTTCTAATAGAGGCTCTCCTCACCCCCAGCACCTTTGCATCTATGAGCTTCAGGATGGGATTAATACACCTGCCACCATTTACAGAAAAATGCTCCCATGCCAAAGTGGCAGCTCAAAAGCAAGCACCAACAGGGTTTGTTTCAAGAGTAGAAAGTGGACCACAGAGATGTTGCCACCTCAAATAGTTGCGTGGAGAAAACCCAAAAAAAGATGTTGAAAGAAAATGAAATTAAACTTGTTACAAAGGCATTTTCAAGAGCACTAAGTAAAACCTACTAACATTCATGATATTTTTCAGATTGCCTTAATGGGAGGACGCACAAAGACTTGCAGTGAGGTGCCTGTCAGTTCTCTCCCTGTAATACTCACTGGCAATCTCTGGAGATGTTTTTTTCAGGGCTTGCTATGATTTCCATTTGCTTGATTTGAAATTACTTCAACCCTAAACCTCCTACAGGTTAGAAAACCTGTGGACAACACTGGCATGATAAAGGCTTCTAAACTTCTCCCTCTGCCCCTCTCCCACCACTAGAGCCAGATTCCCTCAGTGCCAAGCACCAAAAAATGATTTCCCTCTCTTGCCCCTCTGCCAGAGGCCTGACTCTGTGCAAAATGTTGTCAACAGCAACACAAAAACCAGCAGAGGAGCACATGGCAAAGGATGTCAGAGGCAAGAATGCAAAGATATTAAAAGGGGTTTATACTGAGTGATAGATACGTCCACAATGCCGGTGTTCCCAACAGCCCCCAGCTCAGGAAAGACCAACTGATGGGAACTGAGTGCTCACAATCAGTTTATAACATGCACCTAAGTTCTTAGGATCCTCATGAAACATTCCTTACTGCATGCCATGGGAAATCAGTATACTGGCTCAGGTGGATCTGTACTGGACCAGTAAAGTACAAACATTCTTGGAGAAATTAAGGAAATCAGTCCTTTCCACCTTACGTATTTACAGAGCCCCTTTACAGTTTACCACAAAACAGCGACAAAAGAGAGCACAGAAACCCTATCTTCTCCACTGCTTTAGCACTTCATGTTTTATTTCTCAGTGAGCTCTCTAAGCAGAAAACAACCAGTGACAGACAGGAATGCAGAATATTCTGGCTCTAGCAGTTCTCCTTACATGTCACAACACTGATATCTGCTTTGACTAGCAGCCAGCGAGCAATTTCTGACTCTACACCCAGAAGGAGAAACGGAGAAATTCAAACACACGAATTCTTTCAAGGTGCTGTGCAGATGAACAAAGTGCATCTTTCAGCAGGAGAGGCTCAGATTCAAACTGGATTAGGCCACAAGCAAACAGAAATCTGATTGCCTCTTGCAAATACTTGCCAACATCATAAAACCATCACCCTGGTATGCATAAAACTTTCTCCTCAAAAGAAAGATCAGAATAGTACAAACTACTAGAAATTGGGGCATCCCATCTGATAGACAAAAAGATGATACTATCTGCTTTGCATGAACATTCAGACAATACCACGCAAACTTCATTTTATAGGCATGGTATTAGTTAAATTCAATCAGATTGTGAAGGTGAAAAGCCATGAAGAGCTGGTAAGACTCTTGGTTCAGGTTTTACATTTGTATAATTTAACCCATTTATTGTAAATCTGTGGGGTTTTTTTCACTCGGAATTTAATTCCTAGGCTTCCATATGCAGTATTTTTGCACAACTTGTCTGCTACATACTGTAAGTTTTATGAGGAGCCCTGACTTGAGGAAAGCTACTACTAACTCCACTTTGCAGATCAAAAGCTCAGCCACAAAAACATTTACTGAAAGTAACAAGGAAGTCTGTGGCTCTGTGAACCGAACCATGAACTCAAATCTTGTCAGTCTATTTCCTCCCAAGACAGGTATGCACAAACCTTGGTTGCATGCCAGCTCTTTAAAAGCTGGGCTTACAACAGGCTTTCTTTACATTTACAAATGGGAAAGAATAGACAATCCAAACACAAAATGAGAAATACTAAATGCTAAACTTAAAGATGTCAGCATTTTCTGAGAATGAAAGAAGCTCACTATGCACTGTTCAAAAGTTATATGCATGTCAGAATGCAAATATAAATAATTATTCCAGTGTATTGCTTAATTTTGACTACTTTCACCCATGTATTACATCTCAGTGAGAACAGCACCAACTGAACTTCCAGCATAACTTGTTCATCAAATCTCACAATACCAGGACTACTGACATTTGACAGAACTAGTATAGCATAAATTTAAAGAAGATAAAATTAAATCTTCGGACAGCTGGCAGTGAACTTCTGATGCCTCCTGCCCCAGGACATCTTGCACAGAAACATCATTAGAAGTGGAAAAAGGGACTAAAGAAACTCATGGACAGCAGCGCCACAGATACCCAGCACAGACATGCTCTAGACAACCCTAGTGCAACAGCAGTAGATGCTGCAGGAACAGGAGGGCAATGGGTACCAAAAGAGGCCAGACTTCTTAGCTCTCATTCAACAGCACTTTCCACTGACAGTGCTGGAGTTGGCAGTGGACGAGCTGACTCTGGGGCTGACTGACCTGGGCATTCTCATGCTGTCAATATACTACCTCTCTGCCCTTTGACAACATGTCAAGGAATCCTCCTTCCCAACCTTTTCAACCACAGAAGGAGAGAAGAAAATGCTTTTACCGTAAGAGCCAACTTTTACGCAGTAATTTTATTACATAAGGATTTATGTATGTGCCAAATTACCAGATGATCATTTAGTCCTTCAGCAGCTCTTTGTTTCTCAGCAGAAGGAAAAGGGAAAAAGAGAAAATAAAAAAGAGCACGTATTGTGCATTCAACACATCAGGATGCATATTTGAGAATAAAACATCAAGTACTCTTCAGTTTGACATACATTACTGTCTTTGCAAAGTTACAAAGTTCTTATTTTCGCATTCTCACAGAAGAATGCTTTATTAGCCTTGTGGTATAATAAAGAGGGCAAAGAAGATTTACATATATGTTCTACAGTATGTTTTAAAGGGAAAGCAAACCACAGAAAACCTAGTTCTCCCTTAAAGTCCAGAGGAAAAAAAGAGGCAATGTCACCCTACTTGATAGGTCTCAAGGAAATGTACTGCCAATGTTACAAAGAAGCTGCAGCTGGCCCATGAGGCCAGGTCATAAGAAGCTTGGAGAATATATTGTCAAGGCAGTACTACATGGTAGTATCCAAACGCTTTTTTGCAGGTAGCAGTTACTGGCTACTGAGAGACACAAAATGGTTGCTGGACATGGAGACTTGTTTTCATCTGATATTGTTCGTACACTCACAGTTACTGTGAATAGGTCCAGGGAATAGACTAGTGGATTCTGAAAGCAGAATTAATGTCATATCATTATGGAATAATGCAGAGCCCTTTATGTTAAGTGAAACATAACTGTTTCTAATAACTGTGTCTAATGCTACACTGCAACATAAGAGTTCCTCCTTTCATTTGTTCCAATGCCCATGGGAACACTGACTTACCTGGAAGAAAAGCAGGAAAATCAAAGCCAAAACTAAGCCTCAGAAAAGGGTATTTCTCAAGTTTGCCTTTAAAGCTTGACCCTTTTACATATCTCATCTAATCTGCACCAAAATTGTTCAAGTTTCTCCTCACCTTTCATCAAAATAAGAGGTTTCTTCATCAAGGAAAAGTATTCTGAAATGGTAGCCTGGTTCAACGCTACAGGCAGAGAGCTTTGCGTTGGAGTGCTTTAATATGTTTTTATATTGCATATAAAGCATGCAAACATAAACCAGTTTGTTGAAAACTACCCTCTTTGTGGAAGGTGGCTGTAATTCTGAACAAGTTTTCAATTTTCGCACTGCTGCTAGGGTAAAACATTTTAAAGAGTTTAATTTTTACAGTGGCTTCAATGACACGAGATTATCTAACAAAGTAATGGTTAATCAATAGAGGGTTTAGTTGTCAGGTGAAACATATAACACACTAAAAGGGATTGATTGCAAGACTCCTCCTTATTTACTGGGAGGTATATATTTAAAATGACACAAACTTGTTACCAAGCTGCATTCCCTTAACCTTGCAGAAGCCGTTTGAGAAGAGTGTTAAGCAGCCCTATAGCCAAACAAGCTCTAATGAAAGAAAAAAAGAAACCTACAAATATATGGGAGCACCAAATCATGTCAGAAGCAGGGGAACCACAAAGCTGTATTCACTCTCAGCCAAAGGCTTAAAATGCCACAGAGGCACTAGACTATGGCTCACTAAAGATAGAGCTGTATCTGATCTCATTCTGTAAGTGTCTTTGGTTACATTTTTCTTTTTAAAGAAAGCATGATCCTGCTCCTTGACACAAACATTTCTTCTCTTGTCTGTGCAGCTCTGGATGAACACTGAGCACCAGCCTGAAGCCTCAAACCTGAGGCAGAACTCCATGTGTGCGCAGCTTTTCCACCAACTGAAATCCATTTCTTTGACCATTCATTCCAAGAATCCCCAGTCCCTGAACAAAGCTCCACTTTTTAATAGAAGCTGCAACCCAGGAGTTCAATAAGATTTCCCCCCCCAATAGTTAGTAATTACATGATTTATCAGAGAAAGATAACACTAATAAAAACACAGCAAAAAGATAAAACCCATACCCTCCCTTCAAGTCATTTTCAGGGAAAAGATTATTAAACTGTTCTTTTTGAACAAGGGCTTTTGTAGCTAAGCACAAATTGCCAAACGGTTAGAAAAAAAGTTATTAGACTCAGAAGAATTCAGCAGAAGTGGGAAGTTATACAAGCAAATCACTCCAGCAGATTTGGAAAGATCACTTTCATCTTATTTAGAGTCTTAGGAGACTTGCATTAATTACCCTTTGAAGGTCTTTCACATGGACTATTTAAAATAAATGCAATTTATTTATTTATTTCAAATGAGGTGCTTCTTCTGAAAGAATTAAGTAATCTTAACAAATTTAAAAACGTTTTCATAAACAGGTAATTAAAAAGAAGACTAGAATTAAGTCAAGCTGTAAGACATTACCCAGGATCCACCTCAACTATTTTCTTATGATGACATTTTTGTTATCCCTAGCCCAACCTCGGGAAGGATACTGTCCACAGAAAGTCGTAAGACAAAATAAAGATCAGCCAAACAAAAAACCTGATCATTTACAGGATTTTCCCTAAAGCACAGTTTGTCATATTGCAATTACACCTTGCTGACTCTGAAAGCCAGAGTCCTTAATATTGCCACTAGAGGGAAGACGTGTCTTAACACACGGCAATGGTAGTTGGGGAGTGGGTTTTCTTGAGCAATTACCATAACAAAGCTCCCTTGGCTGTGTGTACCTTCTAATTACCCAGTACAATTAAAATGACTTACCTAAAACAAACATTTAAGGAAAGGACCCTAAAACAAAAAACCTCAAGACAATGCAAACAAAAAGCTATAGTCCAATATGCTTGTTATCTGAAATTACATTAAAGCTGAAGATTTTTTTTTAACTCATCCATCAATGCACAAGGGGGAGAAACACAAAAAGGAGCATGCCACAATGCCCAACACCATGGGGTTGTTCAGCTACGTAAATGCATTAAAACAAACAAAAACAAAGAGCACGGCAAACTAGATCTCTTGTTAAAGAAGAGAAGGGAAAAAAAAAAGAAAAAGAAAATGTCGTGGTATTTAGCCATCTGGTAGCTGCTTGAAAACAAATTGTCCTCAGAAGAGCAGAAATACAGTATGTCTTCTCACAGTTCACTGGCTTATGAATCAGACTACTTTTCCTACCTTTTTTTTTTTTTTAATACAGGCATGGTAATGTTAGACTTCTGTGCTGCTGCCTTCACTTCCCTCTTGTCCCACTGCGCACACATGCCCATGGTCATCCCAATCAGACCCGGTTATTCTAACTATTCTAGATGCATTATTCGCAGTCTTTGAGGATACATCTTGTTGGGCCCATTGTTCAAAACGCCCCAGGATTTTTTTTTTTTCCTAACAGCTACTTGCTGATTTTTAAACCCTTAAATCTTTCATTTTATAAGGCATATCATTAAGGGAAGATGGCAGCCAAGTGATTTTTCTTTCCATTGACAATTCGTGACATTTTTCCAGCAGCGTGCAAGGTGTTGAAAACCTGGCAGCTGTTACCTCCCGGGATGAAGATCCTTTTTTATCCTCCCTTGACAGTTTAACTCAATGGGTCAGCACCTTTAAAGACTGCAAAGTACCACTGAAGTGGATGGAGGCTTGAATTACTGCTCCCTCCCTAATCAATGTAAACCCTCACTGCAGGTGAAACTCTTCATCTATAGAGGTGCATGGGGGAGGAAAATGTAATGCCCTGAGCCAGATGGTTTTCATCTTGTTTTTTAAAGAAGAAAGGAACAAGCTAACAAGGGGACAGCTACTTTTGTTAGCTTCTTGGCCTCTCTCATGGCTTTGGATCCCCAGGGTTCCAGCCACACAAGAGAAAGAATACAGAAAAACATAAACACTTAAAGAAATATAACTAGGGGGCTGGCAACATGCTGCTTTCAAAGAGCTGGGAGCCCTGTTCAGCGCTTTATTTATCACTGCCCACGTTCTTGGGATGGTAAGTGGACATGGACACAAAGGGCAGGGGGGAGCAGACAACACTTGCAATTTACTCAATTACAGAGGAATGCAGCAATCGGCGGGGTGACAGATTCCTATTAGCACTAATGCTGAAAGAGCCCAGTGGCCTTTCCGCCACAAGGCAGCACTCCCATTGTAACTTAGACTGCAGCACATCCCGCTTTGGCTAGCTTTTTAACATGCAGTAAGCGTCACAAAGGAATGGAAATTTGTTGTTGTTGTTTAAGAATAATGAGAATAAAAACCAAACAAACAGCTAAAAAAGAAAGAATAATCTTGCAAGTAAGGCCAGGGGTGTACCTCTCGCAATTTCAGGGGGGCTTTTCAACCAGCAACTCCTTATTACCAAGCATTGTGTAAAATATGATGTAACCAGGATTAACTTTACAGGCTAGGACTGCCTTGCCTCAGCCAGCTTTCCAACAGAAGGCAAATCTGAAATGCAGCCTCTTCCCCAAAAAGATGGAGGGAGCTGAAGAACCCTCTCTTCCTCCACACCATGCAATTTTCCTCATCAGTCAAAAAGAGGGCTTCAATTTTGCATGGCAGAAACAATTTCGCAGAAGAGAAATACACCTGGAGAGGAGACCTAAGCATTTGGGAGGAGGCTGTCAGCTGAAAGTAAATTACTAACAATTGCTACTTCTTGTTTTCCCCTTGCTCTACCTTCTTCAGTCACTTTCTGCTTCTCATGGTTTTCCTGAGTACTGGCTTTAAACTCTTAAGATCAGACTGCGCTTATTTTAACTGTGAAATAGTGCCCAGAGGATGTTTTAGGTGCTACACGTCATTTTAGAAAATTATCTCAAATCTGTAAGAGTGAATTGAGGTAACATTCAGTGCCAAAACCACACGAGGGAGAATTCTTGAAAATGCTAAGGGGCTTATCTGAATGGGGTAACAGACAGGGATTTTTTTCCCCCGGACTTCCATCTGGAAGCTTGCAGAAAGACAGCAGAGTCCAATGTGAGGTTTGCAGGAGGTACACTGTGGCAGCCTTGCTGCTGCCAGCTTTTCCCCACAAGGCACCTTCGCCCACAGATGAACCACAGCAGCAAAAGGCACTTCATTATTGCTGCACTGAAGAGAGAGGGAGGGAGGGTTTTAAACAACCAGCATTGTGCCCGTCTTCTTTAAAAACCAGCGGGGTAATCAAGTTCAGGGCAGCCCCGGACAGCTGCCCTGTGACCTATTCATGTTGACCCCCACTATTCATCACTTTCCTCAGGACTATGAGGGCAAGCTCCCGGGGAGTGACCACCACAATAGACAGATACGAGCCAACAATAATACGGTTCCTGCAAAAAAAACAGATGGCACTGCAATAAATTTACAAATCTGCATTCATGGCTCTGTTAAAAACACCCAGAAGCTAAAAGGCTAGAGGGGCCCCCAGAGAGTTTCCCCTTCTCAGTTTCTAAAGGCCGGCTCTCTCCCCAAGACTATTGAGCTCATGTTCTTCATAAATGAAGGATGGAGACATAGCCCTTAAAATAACAAATGGCTGACCTAATCAATCTAGTGTTTGGGTCTAACACTAAATGATAGGCACTGAAAACTAATTATGTTTTTTGGCAAGGAAGTTGAATTAAAATGGAAACACACAGGTTAAAAATGCACTGAAGCATTTGCGAGTCCCTTTGAAAGGGCAGCACACACACACACACACGCTCACATGCAGGGCTTGAAACAGGAACCTGATTCAATAACTCATGCATTTATTTTTAAAATGAATCAGATTAGTCCCATGTGTGACCTGCCGGTCCATCTGTATGAGCTGGACTTAATGGGCACTCTTCTCACGCTTACTTCAGTTTGAAGTATGAGAGAGATAAATTTAGTTTAATTTTCAACAGATCAAGCTATCCATTTTCCAAATGGACCATCTGGATCAGCCTATTAAAATTAATTTATAACTTTGCAGTGTGAAAATTCGTTTGTTAGCTTAAATAAAGTTGCCAAAAACTTTTGCCACTTGTCATTGTTTTTTTCTGGTCTGTTTTCATACTATGATTTTCAGTTTATCCCTTCAAAATTTAATTTTGTCAGATCAAGCACTCAACAAAAACTGAATGTCTGCATCCATATTCCAAAGTCTGTCATAGCTTAGATCTTTTCACTGTTCCAGCTAACGGTGTCAAGTTCATTGCCTTTTTCTGTTTCCCAGTGCTAACCTCCATGTCTCTCCTGCCTTGCTGCCCCCACATGCACCCAACAGTGGCCGTGCCTTCCACCTCCAGCAATTCACGGACACAACGCCACTTGCTGAGACTTCTAAGGCACCCTACTCCATAAACCATCTTAATCAACAGCAAAATGGTATTTCTCTCTCTGAGAGGTCTACAGCACTGAGCAATAGGTGTCTTCAGCCCCTGCACACAACTTCAGATGCTGAGTAAGAATTGCACCTCCTTAACACCTCCACCTTCTGAAATGTCTGATCCATGAACCCACCTGAGAAAACATTATGGCTAAGGCTGCCTAACAGCACTGCAAACAAGGCAAAAAAAGAAAATGCACCTTTACTTCAACTTGTTAGCAGCTGAACACGTCAAGACATGGTACTTACCCTGAAGTGGTCTGATGCATCTCATTAATTTTCTAAGATTAATCAAAAAGCACTAAATATGAGGATACATTCACTGGAAAGACCATTTAAATAAACTGACTTCTCTTCTACCCACATACACTCAATTTTCTCTGTGCATGTAGGTCCATGTTCCCCAATGATGAAATATTAAGGGAGTCTTATGGGAGAAACAGAAAATACGAAACTGTTCACACAATATTTACCAAGTTAGCATTTTTCCACTAAAATGAAAGGCATTTTTTGTGTATTGCTGCTTTGACACTATTTGCAGGTCACATTTTTTTGGTTTTACAAAGTATGGATAGATGTAAGACATAGCAGTCACTCTGCATACCTCCCTATAGGAGATCCAGATCTTTCCAGTGAGCATTACTCAATGATTGTGAATATTAAGGTACATGCCTAAATATGTGTCTGACTTCTGTAATGAGAGCTGGAAAACTCCCCAGTGCTCCATTGCTAATAGAGAAGAGGAGAAATCTTTCAAAATGCTCAGACAGCTTTATGTTAAAGAACCCGAATTCCCTCCATAACAGGCAAAAAATCACGGACAACCACCTCCTATGATCTAGACAAGAGGGCACTTGCTTTAAGACTAAGACTACACCTTGAATTTATTTACAAAGACTGTTCTCAACACAAAGGCCCCACATAGCAATAGAAGACTCAAGGATTTTGTCCAGCATCCATCACTGTAAGGACTGGACACAAAGATGGAGACTGATACAATGTCCAACAATGTTGTGCAACACAGCTAACCATCTTCAGTATAAACAATGTCCACTGAATTCTTTAAAATATAAAGTCTTGGGACACTACAAGTGTTTTTTTAGTTGTATTCCTGGTATCTACTTGATTATGATGAATTGTGGCCTGAGGGAAAAGACAGCTTTCCCGTGACACTAGCAATACTTCTGCAGATTGAAATATAACTAAATAGAAACCCAACTCAAGAAACTGTACCTTCCTCATCTGTATAATACAGTTTGTAAATATCTATTTCCTCAATCAATAATCATGAGGAAAGACTCAGTGTGATGAGAAGACACACAAAATAAGTAACTCATATTTTTTAATTAACATCTCTTACTGTGAATCTTCCTTTGGACAAGAGTCATATACCTCTTCTTGCTGAACTGAAGGCTTGCCATGGATAACATAACTCTAAGATAACCCCCCCCCTGATTTTCTGGCATGCTGGGGACTTTGTTTCCTATCCTGGGGATACACAGTAGGGACCTAGTAGGTTTGCCCTCTTCCTCCAGCTCTTGTCTGCTGTTGAATGCCAGAAACAGTTCAAGTTTCATCTGACATATTTAATCAATTCTGCAAGGTAATCTTTCTCAGCTATAAATGGGACCTCAACCATTATGCCAGCATATTGCCTCATCTCTAAAAGACTTATATGGGCTACATCTATTCGATGGACCTGTCTTAGTCACATGTATGTAGTCCTTCACATGACACCTCCTCCCACAAAATCAAACACTCTAAAACAATGTATTATTAAAACACAAAAAAACCCCAAATCAACCATGCAAAACCAACAACTCTGAGCACAAGCGCACTGTATCAAAAAGATACTTCCTTTACTATGCTTCTGACTCACAACTTCTCCTGGAAATAGCTGATGTGGGACAGGATTGTGCCATCTTATTCGGCTGCCTGAGACTGCTGCTCCTGTGGCTGAGATGCAGAAGAAAATGTAACAATTCCTCAGCTGTTGCAATGTGTGGCCTGGGGTATTCACTTAAGTCACATTCACCAATGGTTTCACTCTGATACACCAGGCAGCAACCTCAGGCAGCTAAGGCACGAACATAATTTTGCTTCTGCTGCCTGAAGGTTGCAGTGGGGAGAAAGACCAAGGTGAAAATGGATCAGAAATCACTAAACCCAACTTAAGTTTCCCAGAAAGCACATGCCAGACTCCCTTTGTTGGCCACAGGGATTAAAAAAAGGAATTATTGTAAATTGGTAAGAAATTTGCCTATCAATAAAGGACAAAGAAATTTTGTTTTATTAGATGATCCTTTCTCCTTTTTATCCATTAGTAATTTATATGAATGTAAAAGAAACAAGAACAGGTCATTTTTCAGGTCATTAACCTGGATATCATCTCCAAGAAAATTTACCTTCAAGGGCAATAAAAAGTTTAATTGTTGTAGAATATTTTGAAAGTCTTGATCTAAGGCAAGGCAAAATATCCCACAAACAAGACAGGAACTATTACAGAAGAAAAGGCTGAAGAGGTCTTGATAAACACCAACTGGAGAAAGGTAAAACTAGAGTCACAGCTGACTGAACTATACTGAAGTATACATTTCTTCAGAGTCATCAAACTCCCCTGAAAGCTAAATCTCTGTGTCTCATTTTCTTAGGTACAATGTGCTAGCTCTGACTTCAAAGAAGAAAAGAAAAGATTTCCATGAGCACAAACCAGATTCCAGCTTCCAGAAGCATTTAAGGATTCAAATAGCTAGAAAGTTTTATTGCATTTTTAAAGAGACTGATCACATACCTGTCTAAGTGAATTCTTCTCAGGAATGATCTTCCTAGGGGGCTCATCATTATTACAGTCTTCTCTCTCAGAGGAATTCTGTGAAAGAAAGTAAGCTTTAATTCAGTTCTTATCCCTAATATTACTCTGCGAGGAGAAAAGAAACAGAATATTTTTCCTACACAGGCTGCAGCATTTTACATATACACATACTGGAGGCTAACTTGTACTTTTATACCAAACAGCTTGTTATGGCAGAGAAAGAATTTCTCCTCAACACAACAATGCACCACTGTGCAGGTATCTATTGAAGAAGCCCATGCTTTAGGGAATCATTCTGAAACTACCAGTAACAACCACTTCCAAAAGCTGAAATGGTGCTTGAATCAGCATGGCTACACTGGTGCTCCTGAACCCCCCAGAGTAACTCTTTAAAACAGTGGAACCTGTTGAAAACAAGAGGTTGTTAATGGGTGCTACTGTTGTTCTCCGTGCCCCTACGTTTTTAATCTGCCTAACAATTATTAATTGCACTGAGTCTGCCAGGCTGCCTAAAATTATCCAGAAATTATGGTGGAGCTAAATTCTTGTAAAACAGATTGTCAGGAAATCCTTCCAAAAGAAACCTCAAATACAGCTTTGTTTTTCTCTCCTGCCCCCTGACTCAGCATATATGCATAATTTCTAGAAAGACTGATTCTCCAAAATGTAAGCTGCCAACTCCAAAAAAAAGATCAGTAAGACAAGAGAAGGTAGACAAGAAATACAAGGGCTTTTCCAGCATGACCAAAAAATACAACCAGGACATTTTTGTCCTGCTAATGTTATGATTAAAACCAAATATTGCTTGGTTTAAAGACAAACTACAGTTGTATCAGATAGTCTCTTGCAAATGTTTGGTTAAAAAACGGTGGATACAGTGGGGAGAATGCTGACCTCACTGCCAAAGTCAGCTGCTCTGGAAGACGGTGCTCCTTGCACAGGTTCAGCTACAGCACTCAGGGAGAAATGACAGCCAGCTTTGGGGGAATCCCACACACACATCTAAAATCAGTTTGATCACCACAGTATTCACAGCCTTAGGCCACATTCCCACACATTCAGTAGTGAGCAACTAAACAGGTTTTAAAGAGAAACAGAAAAACTGCCTAGGGAGAGCTCTGCCAGGAAAATGGTGATTTCCCAGTTACTTGCAGACAAGCACAGGACTGCATCTATTACAGCAGAAGTTTGCATTCTGTACCTCTCCCTCAAATAACCTGTCCTTCACCGAGCATGGCTCTGCCTGGCGTCTCACAGAGACAGCTTCCAGCCCAACACCTCAGGAGACAGCAGTGGCATCTGTTGGCAGAGGAGGAGCGGGGCCCTGCGAGCAGTGGCAGCGCAGGGCCAGCAGCAGCGTGGCGGCTGCGGGAAGCTACGAGCAGAACAGAGCAGGGCAGAGCAGAGCAGAGCAGAGCAGAACAGAGCAGAACAGCAGAGCAGAGTGTGCCCACTGCAGCCTGCGGGACCCGGCACCCACGGGGCTGTGCGGGCTCGCTGCGCTGGGCAAGGGGAGCAAAGGCACAGCCAGCACACAGGGCAGGGACAGAAGCTGTTTGCTGAGAAATGGCAGAGAAGGGTCAGGGAGGGAGAGGAACACAACAGTAAAACCCCTCTTGGGATGTCATAAACTGGTCAGAGTAAATCAAGGCTTGCAGACCAACGAGTGATTTTGAATGTTTTTGTTTTTTTAAACAAGATGTAGAACTTGTAAGGCACCATGACATTTGAGATGCTGTAACCAGAGTTTTGTAATAGAAATCAATCCTAAACAGGCCTGATAAATCACTGTAAGAGGGCAGCTCTTTAAAGTTTTTGTATGAGGTCACATTCAGGACCAAGTTATTACATTAAATCCTGCTTTGAAAGAACTGTGATCACAAAAAACATACAAGCTAGAATCACATATATACAAAAAAGGAAGGTCAGACATTAAAGCTGCTCTTTTCTGCTCATGAAATTTAGTTCAGTAAATGATTCATTCAAGTTAGGATTTTAATTTTTGTGCTTTGGGGAAAAAAAAAAGGTCAAGAGTAGAAACTACAAGAACGTGAGGTGAACCTCTATAGATTTCCAGGAAATGTATTTTGTTGCGGCTGTAGGGTAAAGGGGTTGTTTAGTACTTCTAGGTTCATTTTCAACATCCACACCCTTCCCTACAGTAAGTGTCAGAATCATTTCCCTTTCCAAATAATCTCTCTTTGACAGTGAAATCTTGCATTCTTCTCACCTTTCAGAGCCACTAAGGATCCTCCCTCACACAAACATCAAAAAGCAGAAACTGCTTGTGAACTGTTAGCCCTTATTTTGAAATTTCTAGCTACTGCAAAGCATCAAGTTACCTACTTTTTTTTTTAAGCTGAGCATCTAATTTTAAGAGCAAGCAGAGGACCATTTTGCATTCATTATCTTTATAGGTGGCAAGGCTAAGAGGTTGGCTGAACAAAGACCAGACAAAGACTGCCAAGTGCATATGGTGGTTCACAGCTTGGCGTCTCACCATTCTACAGCACCAACGCAGCAGCTCCGATAGCAGACTATTAAAGAGGAGCGCTGCTCATGCACTTTTGTCGGCAAGTAAGTTACGCTTGGTGAAGACAGAATGACTGGGAAGCATTACACTTAAGAAAAAGCACAGATGTTTATAACTCCCGCTCATTTCTCAAGAAAAGGAAACCTATCAATCCAGGTGCAGGTACAAGACCCCACATATTTCAGGACTAACTGTAGCTGCATGGAAGTGAATTTCACTTGACAGGGCAACACTTAGCCATGGCCAAGGGAAGAGCATAACGTAATCGACTGAAACGGTACATCTATATATTTCTCCTTGCTGAACAAGGTGGGAGGAGGGATAAACATGTACGAGGTCAGAATAAGGTTTGTCTCAGCAGGACTCCAGCGATGCTCTCGGCCACAGAAGAGGCAGACAAAGGGAGGAACCGCTCTGAGCACCCTCTCGTGGTTACTGAAATGCACGTCCCGGGCACAGACCTGGAAAGAAGCATTTGGTATCCAGACGGTAAGTTGGGTGTACTCACCGGGAATATTAAAAATCTGCAGCAACTGTACTTCATACATAGCAGGGGAATGATGGAATTTGTTAGGAAGAAAGAAGCAAAGAAAACTACTGCGCATAGAAAGCTGAAAAGCCATACAAACTCCCTTCCACCAGGGAAAATTTTTATTTCCCACAGGCAAGCCTTCTTGACTAAAGCTGGACTGGAAAAAGTGTTTGTGCTTGCATGCAAGGGTCTCTTCTTTTGAACAAAAATAGGCCAGATTAGCTGCTGAAGTCTCCAAAGCACCCCCTCTTTCCACAGACAGATAATTTTTTTATTTTATTTTTTTTTTCCCCAAGGTCACACAATGACAGGGGAAGTACTGAGAAGTCAGGAAACACAAGCCCATAGTTCTTGTAACCTTGAAAATATCTCTCTAACAGGAGAGAAATCCTGCAAAGAGGCTCTGCCTTCCATAGCTCATTTTTCCTAAAATGGCTACTGCCTGTAATGAGATCCTTTTAAATCTGATTTGCATTTAAAACTTCAGCCTGTAATTAACAGAATATAACTCCATGGCAGGTTGTCTTAAAGACCACTATGAAATTATTACTATTTAACTCTCCCCGTGAAGCCTCCTCCACCACTAAACACAACATGCTACAATGCATACGAAATCCCCAGACTGAAGCATTTGACAGGAGATGACATGCAGTATTTTGTGTACACAGCCCAGCAAAACACTTCTGGGAATGAGATCTAATACATGGAGAAATGCACTCCCAGGGACTACCAATTGGGCAGAGCTACCTTTAGTACCGCCTCACTCGTGGTGGAAATCAAACCCCTGCCAACTGGGGGAGGCTTTTTTGATGCTGTTCTGCCCTGCACTAATTATAAAACAGTACAGACACAGCCTTTTTTCCAAGTGTGTGGAGGTGGGGGTGGGGGAGAAGCGTGTGTCTATGTGAAGAGCACAACTATTTTTTATGCTTTCAAATTCTTAATCCTGTTTGGAGCTGTCAGTGGGGGTTAATGGAAGCCTTGGATAGGAGAATTCCAATCTGGTTGGCAGATGGATAGGTTGGTTATAGCTGCATAACTATGTCTTGCCTGCAGGCACAATTCAGAACACTGTTAAAGCAATATAAAGTCTCTGTCAAGCTGAACCATTTGGATCAGTAGCAAGGAGAAATAATAATAAAAAAGGAGTTCATTTCTGGGCCTTGCGTGTTTATGCTAGTATGCAGAAACTGATTAATTGTCATCGTGTGCTGGTCTGCTATACCTCGGATTTCTACTTCTGGAGTAGATTTTGCATGCTAATATAATCATTCTCCCTCTTGAGACATTAGCAAATAATCAAATGAAAAACAGGATCATAATTTACTGAGATTCGGGCAATTCTCTATGCAAATTTGACTTGTTATTGCTGCTGCCTCGTTAATCTGAATGCCTTTGACAAACTCCTTTGATTTATGAACTCATGACAACTCCAATGTGTATATATTTTGCTAGATTGACATTATCATTAAGAGTGGGTGGACTGAGCTCACATGAATGGCTGATTTTATTCGCTGGTGTCTGCTGCTCAACAGCTGAGCATCTCCTTCTCACAAAGCCCCTGAGCGCCAGGCTCTTCCCATCTACCCATCCATTCATCATCTCGATGTTAATTGGCCCAGGCTTTAAGCAAATTTTCAACACGATTTAAAGGCACGATGACACTGATTACTGACCCTCTGCCATACGGTGCCTATTGATTAACCTGACAGAGATGATGAGCTTGAGGGAAACTAGGTGTGTGTGGACCTCAGGGAGGGGGGGAAAAAATAATATATTGTTTATGCAGGCAAAACACTTGTCTTTATCCCAAAGGCCAGAATTTGTGCTGCACTGGCCCTTAAAACACACTATTGCTTTAAACACCTGCATCCAATAGAGAAAACGCTTGCTTGCTTGCTTGCTGTGGAAAAATGATTACAAATTTGATGTCATGTGCAGTCTGTATTTTAATCGAGTTCCCTGATAAATAGACCCCCTCAAGCCAATCAAGTCTCGCTCCAGCCATCGCGTGCGTATACATCAGTTCGAACAGAAGCCTGGGCAGGGTGTGCTTTTAGTGGTATCAGCAGATCCAACTGCATGTAGGAAATCTACTTGGGTATTTTAGGTCTCTAAGCAAATAATGCAGTGGGAACACAGTGTGCAAACAGAGTAGAGTAAATGTTCCAAGGGTAAACTGGATGCCAGACATAGCTGTCTCAGTATTTCTGCTGCCACATTAAAATAGCTGCTTTAGCACACACCAGTGAAATAGCGTGGTTTTCCTTTTCCAGTGCAAACTGTTGATACGACCTGACCCTCAAGCTCCTAAGTGCATTGAATCAACACAGCATTTTATCAGCAACTGAAAATAACTGACGTCCTTTTTCATGTTCCTGGAAGTGTTCCTGCACTGCACTTGGTCCTCCTCAGCAAGGACAGAAGGGTACTCACAGTGAAGAGGGAGCCACTGAATAAAGAGGTACATCAGCATTCTGTCCGCAGACTGGTGCTGTATGAAAGCAAAAGGAGGCAGAAGGCCTGTTTAACCCCTGCCCAGCCCCGGGTTAGGTCTGTCAATCAGGGCACACTGTTATTCTATCCCAATTCAAGACAGCAGCCTGCCAGAAGTCAGGATGTTCCCCTTTAGGAGGGGGGAGTTTGAGAGAAAGAGGGTGTTGCTTCAAGATGCTGCAAAGTTAGTTGTCTTGCAGAAAACAGGACAAAGCATAATCAGGTAAAAGTATGGAGAAATTAGCTGTAATTGCCTAACGCCAATGTCAGTCAGGGAGGACTGAAAAGAGAGAGATATGTGTGGAAATAAGTGCCAGTCTAAGACCAGAGGCACACAGAAGCCTTATGTTCCCTTTCCAATAACCTCTGTAAGTGATAGATGAGTCCAAGCCCATTGTTATCGTTAAGGGACTGTCAGCATCCTCATTTTATAAATGCTGTCTGTCAGTTTATAAATATCTCAGCCATTTCAAACAGTGCTAGGATGAATCCTGGCATAGCCAGTGTCAGCCTGAAGCAGTATTACTGTTAAAAAAAATAAGTGTCTAAGATACACTAAAAACACGTAAGGATAGCTTCTCCTTTTTCTCCTATCATGAGGTCCAAAACATTCAAATTCACACTTATTTAGCTAGTCACTTACAATATATAAAACCAGTCCTTAGGATTGGTGATGTTCTTTGAGAAGAACAAGTATGAAAGCTGCAAGTTTGAAGGCAATTCTCTGCTGTTCAGTAGATAAAACAAAAATGACAGCTATAACACACAGGGAGATCCATAGCAATGAAAATGCAGAGATAAGTATCAGACCCCATTCCTCCTCGGCATTTGCTGCTCTGAACATTCACCGAGATTAGATCCTTTTAGAGAACACCATAAATTGCAATGTGTAGGCACAAGGGGGTGACTTCAGCCTAGAATGAAGGCACAGACAAGTTTCCCAGCTCTTACAAGTTTAAAGTTAGATGGTACTTTTGCAAGGGGTTTTGGCTGAGCATTCAGATGATGGAAGGAGAGCACAGACAATCTGCAGCCTGCCTTGCAATGACTGATAACAGAAGAAAAAAGGGAATAAACTAAAAAGGCCTTCAAGTTCAGTGTCTGCTTTACTCACTGGCATGCACATATCTTTGCTGTTTATTAGATCTGTTATCTTGTCAGCAGCACAGAATAATTTTTTTTTAATCCAATACATTTATAAATGCCCTGTGATGGAGACTTCCCCTCCACCTGGAATATTTACAAGTTGAAATTCATGCCCAAGCAGCTCAGGTACCTACTATAATTTAAATTCTTAAAACGGAAGCTCTGACAGCAGTGAAAATGGGAAACACTACAACTCTGACCACATACATGCATGTTCACACAAGTCCTAATTTGGTCTGCCTACATGTTAACACCGATGATGATAACAAAAGTTTCAACAACCATGACAAGATTCTAGTTTTCACATCTGTAGAATGGATACCTCATGGTTTTCTTTTTTTTTCATACAAATCGGTAATTGGAAAAGTATGAATTTTAAAAGCAGAAATTCATAACATGAAGAAAAGCTTCTTATGATGTTCTTTAACTTAGTAATTACTGGTTGGCTATAAAGGGTAATTTAAGGGTATGGGAAGTCAGCATTACTAGAACAGTAAATTCTAAGAATTAAAAAGTTTAACATTAAAATACCAAAAACCAGCACAAGTATCAAAGAACAGCAAACATCTAGTTGTAGCTAAAGAAACCCCACCACTACTACCATCACTACCCCCCCCCCAAAATGATGGGAAGAAGTAATTTATGAGAATTTTAAAAAGCTAGCTTCACTTCTTCCACATTTTTCAAGAGAGAGAGGGAGAGAGAGAGAATATGGCTAATGAGAACAGGCTTTCCATGTTTCCCAGGAAGCAGCCCTGCTTAACAGTTCTTTTCTGTGAATTTAAGAGAGTCAGCAGAGGCAAATTTGTTTTTAATATTCAAGCTTTCAAGCCTTGCAAGCTAGTTGGCCAATGGCCTTTTCTATTCCAATGTTTGTTGGTGCCTTATTTACACACACATTACATCCGGAGAGCCTTTGAATATAATTTTCATGTGGATTAAGGGAAGAACATTTGCTTCTGCTAATCAGGACATCTGGTTATTTTTGTAACTCACAGACATCTGCATTAGGCAGTTCGACTTCCCCATTCCTCATAACAAGGTTAGAGCTTAAGAAGCCTCAAGGACCTCTAGCTGAATTTTATTATGTGCATTTCCTCACAGCCGGGTCTGTTTCAGAATTTCCTTTCCTAAATAGCACAAATTGATCAGCACCTTCACAGGTATACACGTTTTTATAGCTAGCACTTTCTATGCATGATTTTATAGCGTACATCTTGTACTCCAAGATTTTATGTAGTTCAAAGCCATCTACATCTTTTTAAGGAACAGAAAGCACACATTCTCTAAAAAGCATGGCTGAAAACATTCAATTAACCTTATATTACACATAATATGGGTACACTTTCAAATATTCAACCAGATCACCTATGTAAGACTGATGTCAGGACTTGTTCTGAATCTTATTATCTCTGTGCTTTGGTTTGCCTCTTCCTACTGACTTACTCTTGCACATCTGCTCCTCACATTGAACAAAACAATATTCTTCCCTTTCTGTTCTTCAGGGCAATATCAGCAATTTCTCCCACCTTTTAAATTCATGTTAAAATTCCTTTGTAACAGTTTCAGCCGGGGTTAAATTTTTCTGCCAAACTCCTGAATTGTGCCACACATACTTCAGGAAGAAGGATTTTGCATGCAACAGAAGCCTTTTAGAGAACTGAATAAATCCAGGCTTGGCTCTCACTTCATTGTTGCTTTCATTTCGCTACATTCCTTCCACAAAAATTAATTTTCAACACTCATCCCAGAGTGTAAAAGTACTAAAGTTTGAAATTATACACTCTTATTCACAGTTCACAGCATTCTTCCCTCCCATGCTCATGAATTGTAGGCTTTTATGGGTGATTTTGTATGCTGGAATAAGATGTTTTCTTGATTTCTTTCTTCTACATGTAGGGTGGGGGGTACAGCACAAAGTCAGCTTTTACAGGCCTGGAATATAAGCCAACATTCAAAATACATGTCAAAAACATATTTCTAGTACTAACAAGAGTTAGCAAGAGCCAATGGATCCAGGGAGAATTTTTAAAAACTTTTTATTTATTAAAATTCTCTAGATACAGTTTAACTTTCTTTGTACAGTATTTATTACAGCTTCATCTGCATAGGAGCTGCAAGTGCCCTTAGAAATGAGTTGTAAAAGTGTCTCGTTTCGCTGTAGATTTCATGTCCTTCATGCCCCAAAGACAGGCTGGAAACAAATCCCCACAGACGGATGTCTGCAGAGCAGGTATTTGTTTACTGCAGCCCTGGTGGTGAAGGGGATATCTCCACCCAACTCACCCACCCTTGTCAAGTGCTGTGGTACATTTATACAGTAAGAATTGCTTAGTGTCACTGTGTCCTACAACATTATCACATCCACGTACATTTACATGGTGTGATTAGAGAGTTCTTTTGTACTGCACTTGTGCCTCCGCGGTTCAGGGGTCATGGGAGGTCTTTGATGAAGGCTTCCAAGGTCTCCTTCACATCTGAACTTTTCAACTTGGTCTTCAGAGCATGTGCAGTCACAGTGTTCCTTGGTCTGTCTGGTCTTAACTGGCCTGAATTCTTTGTTTTGTGGCTAATTGGCTTCGCATTTGCCAATTTTTCATTAGAACTAAACTTACCTATCTCTAAAGCTATCCACCTAGCAAGCTTTTTTCTTCTTTTTTTTGTCTATTCAGCATTAAGCAATCTATTAACCATATACTAGCCATTACATTGTATAAAAAGTTATTTATATCACGTTATATAGGTATAAAAGTTATGATTCTGGTTATATAGGTATAAAAAGCCATGATTCAGGTTATATAGGTATCAGGTTATACAGATAAGAAGTCATTATTTCGGTTATATTGATATCAGGTTATATAGATAGATCAGGTTATATTGATATCTTATAACTCAAGACATATAAGCACCATGTAACTTTGATGTAAGTTATACAGGTATCATCATTCTTCAAGCATTATCTTCTAACTTTTTTTAACCAGTTCTCTCAAAGAACCAATGCCACCTCATTGGACTGACTACAAAACCCCTTCCCTTCTCATCCCTGGTCATCACCTACATTTTTTATTATAATTTTCTTTTTCCAAGACCTCTCATTCTGAGCTTTCATATCACACAGACAAAATACCTCCACTTGTCATCACATCCCTTCCTCAGAGCCTGCAACATTCTCACTCCCAAACATCTAAATCAACCACACCATCCTCATCTCACTCTACTGTTTTATGCTTTATTTGTTTTCCCCCTCCTATTTTTTATTTCAGGAAAGGGGAAAATGAGATACAAAACAAAGGCATGAAGCACAAGTTGTCTTTCTGAAGTCAAAATGACAGCATAGGGGAACAAAACTTGTTAACTTTTTAGACATAGTTTTTCTCCCCTAAAGCAGCTCACTTGTTAAGAAATGGCTATTCAGTGATCTCACTGCAGTGTCACACTGATGGGAATTCACAGCACACTGTCTACATCACTGAACGTGGAGGCACCAGATCTCTGTCACAGCGTGAGCCGAGTGACCCTATAGCCAAAGCTGCTCGGTTCTCAGTCTGGAACAGGTTCAAAGTACCTTTGGAGTCACCACGGAGCTGTCTGCATGACACAGCCCCACATCCTCAGTGTACCTCACAGTAGTAATTAGTCCATACAGTCAGGCTTTGGTGCTTTTTCCAGCTTCTAAAGCTACACTTATTACACGAAGCATCAATCACACCACTGGACTATAAGGCAAATTTAGTTAGCTTCCAATAGAGGGTGTGTTTACCTCCATACACTGATGTTGAAAAACCTCATTGCTGATATGAAAAAAAGGTGTGATTGTTCAATCACATTAAGCAAAAAAAATTTATAATCTTCTAATAAAAGAATCAAAAGTTACAGAGTAGGCACTGCACATTATAATGTCTGGCTGGCAAGCACTGCTGCCTTTTAACAGCTGCCACCTAAGAAACAAACCCTTGAGTTCTCCTGATTTGGCTAGAGCAAATTTAAATGTGCCAACACAACAGCCCCTCCTGCAACATTTAAATTAAACAGTTCCCTATTAGGTTCTACCATTACAAAATAATTCCAACTCTTAAACACCATTTTCTTGAAGTAGAACAAGGAGTTCCACAATAGTATTTTAAATTTCATTGAGCTGGGTAAGGAAGAAGAGCTGGACATGCGTTGGAGACCATCAGATGGGGTGAATAGCCAAGCAACCAAAAGAAGGAAAGATAAAGATGTACACAGGTTCTCACTTTCAGATACCTTGGGACTGGCAAACATTTTGTTTCTATAGGAAATTATACAGCTCTGGACCACCGCCTATTCGAGATCCAGCAGCTTTTTTGCTACAACATGAATGGCTTATTAAACCTACAGCATATCTGTTTTATTTAACTTCTTGGTGGAAAGGGGCCAGGAAAACAAAATGTACTTAAATGCTGAATTTTTTTTCCAGGCTGAATGCCTTTCATCCAGTAAGACATTCAAAGCAGTGACCCAGCAAATGGATTGAAAAAGCAATCTTCCGTCTCAGTGCCACATTATCATTCCTATTCAGTATTCTCGGTGAGATATCTCAATCAGCTGGATGTGTGTGTAAGTGACAGCGCAGCCCATTGC
Source organism: Bombycilla garrulus (assembly GCA_013400315.1). NCBI lineage: Eukaryota > Metazoa > Chordata > Aves > Passeriformes > Bombycillidae > Bombycilla > Bombycilla garrulus. The sequence continues at coordinate 849,656 of VXBU01011898.1, forward strand.
TGGGTTAATTAAACATTTGACTTTAACACCCTCCCCATCATTAAGCAAATAAAAACAGATAATTCAAACTGCACTTCATCCACGGGGTACACAACATACATGTCAAAATTAAGAGAGTCCAAGGCCCTCGGGGAGTTCTACTCGGGGAGGTAATCAGTTTAAATCTTATCTGGTTTATCAATTATTCTATTGATTAAAGCAGGGTGATTATACAAAACTCCCTCTTGCCACATGGGATACATGTAAGCAGAGCAGGACAACACACAGAGGCTCAGAAACGATTTAAAGAAAATACAGACAGATGAATAACAGTCTATTAGTACACGCCAGCAATCCATAGATGGAAAACCTGATACTTCTTCTAAGCAAGTGAATTAAGTCCTTCCAAATTAGAGTGCCAATGCTTTTACCTCATCTGCTTTAAAATCAGATCTATATGTTGAAAGGACCACATCTCTTCATTTTAAAGAGGTAATTTTTTGCCTGAAGTATGTTTTATTGATACAGTCCCATAACATAACATAGACACCACCAGAAATTCCAGACTTCTAAAAGGCATCATACTTATTGATCAGTAACTCTGAAAAAGTGGATGGAACGGGCATTCTCTGTATTTTCACTCTCCCACATACATACATGGGATAGCCAAAAATAGAATGTTATATTTTAATGATTTAAGTGTGACAGATCAACTCAGACAAAAAAAAAATAATGTGCTGTGGAGTTGTGGAGGTTTTTTGTTTTTGCAGCCCTCCAAAGTGAGACATTAGAAGCTGTGAGAGCTGCCAGTGCCACATACTCCTCGATTTCCACAAGCCCTCACAGAAAATCCCACCACAGCGGTCCTTATCACAATGCTCTTGCATACAGCTGCACTACACAAAGCAATTCCAGTTACTTCTCATTTTCTGTTTCCAGGTGAAGACTTTCTTTTCAGATGTCTGTTTGTGTCCAGAGTTTATAATCACAGTCCCACCTCCACCATCTTCCAGTAATATTATGTTTCAAGTTTCATCTGACCCTAAACTGGACTGTACAAGACCTTGCCCTACACACACAAAATAGGAACCTTTTAAAAACAAAACACTGGAGGCTACTACCAAGAACAATTAGAATTTATTTCCAAAAGTTCCCTCAAAGCAATAATTTGCAGCAAAAGAAAGCTCAGCTTTAAACCAGGGCCTTTTTTTTTCCCCTATAAATACCTCTTATGAACTGCTTCATAATGGTCGTACTGGTAGCATAAACCAGTCCTGTAATCACATCTCAGCTCTTAACCAGGACACAGGCTACAAACCACAGCAGTCAAAACATCGACAAGCCAGAGAGCCCCAACACCTCACCAGCCAGGGTTGTTGGAGTTGCAGTCACAAGAATTTTAAACAAGGACAGCTAAAAAGCAGGCCTGAGGTGTGTTCTTGCCCTTCACCTTCAGGAGGGGATTATGTGCTGCTCCACACTGGCATTGTGTGTGCATCCAACCATACCTGAGCCTCTTCTTTGTAGATCCCTTTTCTTCTTTGGAAGCAAACTAGAAGCCTGCATTAGCATGCTGTATTTTGCTCTCACCACCAGAAATACTGAGGGTGCTATTTGTAATTGTATTCTTTTAAGAGGTTTGTTCTCTGCAGCTGTTTTCTGCTTGCAGTGTATTTTGTGTAATCAGCACATCATCATAAATACATTGGCTGTTCCCCCGAGGGAAGCTGTCACTGTTTAATTTACAGAACAACCTGGCCAATGTGAATTCTAACACTACAGCACTATGGCAAGAAGTTACCACACTCGGAAAAACAGGTTTCTATGAATTTTTATATCAAGAGCTGGTCCCAGGACAATTTAGTTTCTAGAAATAGATTGATTTTAAAAGCACTCTGTACACTGGATGGAATAGATTCTTTCCCATTTACAGCCTCTTAAGGCAGCACCAAATTCACTCTCACATTATTTTAAAGTTGACAATCTCACCACAACCATCTTCACTTCTGAATTTACCAAAAGAAGGCACTGGATATGTGTGCGTTATCCTGCACACCAATTGTGTGTGTGTGTTTGGTTTTTTTTTAATGAACAATCATCACAACATCAACGTGTTAAGTTTGTCTTCATTTGCACAAGGGAACGTACTGTGTTGCAAGGTCAAATGTTATTACCTACATCAAAGGGTTGCTGCACAGTTTATTACTCTGAAGATGCGATAGGAGAGCAAGGTATATTCCTGAAAGAGCATGCAGCTTTATTGGCTGAATGAAGGGTTGCTTCCTTTGTTTGCTGGATATATGGCTGTGTTTTGAGAGAATAAATCACAGGGATTTTTTTGTAGAAGGCAGGCAAAAGGTGATGGTTGATCTTGCTATATATAGACACAATTTAGAAAATTCCACAATGGTACCAAATCATATTGGTAGTCATTTAAGGACTAGACATGAGCCCTAACTAAATATTTGGGTATGATCAATGAGTTACTTGGATATTCCATGTGCAAAGGCTACTAGCAGTCTATCTGACTACTTAGAAAGGGAGCCAAGACGACTGACACCGTGATATTTTTTTATACTTATACACACACGTATATTTCTATCTGTAAATATGTAAATAAAATGCTAGAGGGAAACAACTATAAACATAAATAAAATCAGAAAAACAGAATTCCCAAAGTACAAACTTCTTTGGGAATTCTCCTCAAAAAAAACCAACAAAAATCTGTTTCACCTATTTAACAAAACATCTGCATTTTTATTTTGGGGGGCAACTGGTTGTTAAATAACTTTCTGCATAACTAAAAATTTCTAAAATGTTTGTGTTTAGCAGCAATTTTGCTAATTCTTAGTGGTAATTAGAAGCCCTGTTTAACATTACCAGGCACAGGGCAAGTATACAAACATCATAAAAAAGAATCATGTATATCAGAGTATTGATTATGTATTTTCACATGGCGAGTTTAAGTTTACCTAGTTTGCAGAGTATTCTAGAAAATTATTTTTATTACAAATGTAACAAAATATAAGAAACCGTTAAAGCAAAACAAATACCACCTTGTCTCTAATATGGTTTATGTTTATGGGAATGACAAAACTGAATGAAGATAGATGAGATTTTATGGAAAAGTGAGTCATCCAAACATCTGTAGAGGAAAGAATACAAGAAAGAGAATATCTGAGGATTTTTACACGCTATGTAGCAACAGCCAACAGAAAGCAAACGAACTAAGAAGAAACCCATCCAACACAGTGTAGCAAAGTACTTCTTCAAGCTATGAATTTTAAGATTTAGCAAGCACATTTGTACTGAGAATGTTTGGGTTGATTCCCCGAAATTTTGCATGTGTTCACCTTCTTTCAAAGAGGAAATATTTCATTTTCTTCTCTTTTTAGAGAATTATTCAGAACTATCTCTGCATATTTCCTAAGAGTGACTGAATTCTAATGTTGGCTTAAATTTAGATGTGGATAAGAAAGTATTCCGTGACTTCTCAAAATCTGTGGTAAAATTCCACATTTTCATTTTAAAATTAAAATTACTGGTGTTATCTCTTTGCCAGTTGTGCACAAACAGGTACGACTTGATCTTGCACCACCGGCTCTCCCCGAAGCTCTCCCCGCCCGTGGAGCCATCAAACCCAAAGTGATAACGGAGCGATTTACAGGGACCAGGCTGGATCTAAACGCACTGGACCATCTGTGACCGGTGCGAGGGGGCTGCAGCGGGCAGAGCCTCCTTTCCCCATAGAAAGGGACGAAGATGCAGATTCGGAGCAGCACGGCGGGGATGCTCTCGAAGCAGCAAAGCCCGGGGCTGCAGTTCCGGGCGCGGCCGGGGGAGCGCAGCACAGGCCGCGCCATGGCCCGGCCCCCGCCCCGCGCCGCGCCCGCGCCGAGCGCGCACACGCACGGCCCCGTTCTAATTCAATTAGCGCAGCCTGCGACTCCAGAAAAGAGTAATTCAATTAGCGCATTGTGCAGCTCCACAATACCTCCAAGCAGATGTTCGCAATCCTGAGGAACCCGAGCTAGCTTTAAAGATACCTGTATGCCTCCAACGCGGCGCTGCATATGCCGTTTGTCACTACGGCTTTACACACCTTCCTGACTCCTAACGAGGGAGGAAGGAAAACTCCGATGAGTTTCGTTTCATTTTTTAAACCAAACAGCCAAACTGGTGCTGGTGTGCTAGAAACCTTGCCCTCACCTTAGGGGGAAAAGCACATCAGTAGTAACCGGACCTTCACTACTGAGGCTGAAGGAGGGGGAGGCATTGTAGCTAGAATGTGGTTTAAATTAATCATGGTGCTGGACTGTCACCTTTTTGATACTCAGATTAAAGAGCTAATAAAAGCACATGGAACTTTTGAGGATCAATGTGGGTGCAGAACAAATGCCGTTTTCTTTTAGTAAATGTAATTACTCAATGTAATTAGAAATTAGTGACATGCTACAAAAAAAACCAAACAAACAAACAAACAAACCCATCCCACTGATACACACAGAAAGATTTATTTCTAGTCCCCTTCATTTCTTTGCCACCTGAAAGGAGAAAAATCTCTTGCTGTTGCTACTACCCCAGAGCTGAGATCTTGCAGCACACCCTGGCAACTCCTTGAGTTTGGTGGGCTCCCCAGCATCACTCAGCCTCTGCACAGGTTACATCACCAGCCAGACAAGGTCAACAGATTTAAAGAGGAATAAATCCTAAATATGTTTAAGAAAGCTCTTCTGTAGTCACTGGGCACTTTATTTAAAAAAATCTCCATTCATGATAATCATTGTGGTCTTCCTACACTGAAGATTCCAAAAGTCTGAGCTACAAATGGGGCTGAAGGGGCTGAAGTCAAACAGAAAAATTATGCAATTTGGCTTCATTTCTGCTCCTTCTTGTATCGTCTCTCATGCCTTTATAATTGCTCCCGCCAGGTGGTAAAATGAGGAAAACCAGAAAAGACTGCTGCTGAACACCTCCAACAAGAAACTTTGCTTAAAAAACCAGGTGTCACATTGTGGCAGTTCAATATTTCATAGCCAATACAAGGAATGTGCAACAGCACTGCAACTTTAAATCTTTGCCTCCTGTGTCAGTCTATCTCCTCTCATTGTAATGCCAAAGGGAACAGCAATCAGAGTGGAGATGTTCAACGTGATAGAGGTCAGGACACCAGTGGATCAACGTACCAGAAACACGACCTTGTTTATTTTTTTCCCCAGTATTATTGTTTACAGGGTGCTTTGCTCATGTACCTTGTGGTTCTTAGCTAAAAGATGAAATTACAGCCCAGGATGAAGCGCTCAGGCACACATCCAATTTGTGTTTCCATCTCAGAAAACAAAAAGCTTCTGAGGCCCTCGGGCTGCCATTCAAACTTGGAGAGGCTGACATTTTTAACAGCATGAACCAGAGACTGGCAGAGGAATGATCTAATGCATTTCTGACTTGTCAATCAAAGATCTCACCTCTGCTGTCTTGTAAACAGTTGGGGGCCACCTAACTACACTCACAACCAGGGCAGAGCCTGCTGCCAGCCGGGGGGTGCTGGAGCCACATGCTCTGGCTATTAGTCACCAAAATTAGGATTCTGCTTTAGAGGTGCACTGTAAACAGCCCCTGGGCAGATTTCACACAGCCACTGGCAGAGTGGCAGAAGGGTGAATACAAAGCAGGCTTAGTGTCTCCATGCTGATGGAGTCTATGACTGGACACCCCATATCTTTCCCAATTAGAGACAGAACTATGCACACCAGCAAATACTGGCTCTAAAGCCAAACAATTTCCTTCAAATGTATTTCTCACAAATGCACTTCTGAGCATGCAGTTTGCCCACCCCACGACTCTGGCTCTAACCTCCTGTATAACCAGAAATTATGTACTACTACTCACATTTACACTATATTTCCAGCAATAAAATGTCAACTTCCAACACAAAAGTGCATGAATAGGCTTTAAGAAATTTACAGACAACTGTTTCTACCAATAACTTGACAATGCTTCTTTAACAAATATTTCATTTTATAACACACAAATATAAACATTAGGAAAAAGTAATGTAAAAGGAATTTGAAAAATAAGTCCATGTCTGTCTCATAGGGACGACAGACTTCCATCACAGCGTATCTTTGACATCTTTTGCATTTTCACCTTTCTGCAAAAGTGATCTCAGTCCACAGAGGTTACATCCACACTGCACAGCCTCAAGTGCAATCCCTTTAGCTTCAATTTGCCCAGCACAGTACATCCATGCCTTCCTCCCAGAGCTTTTAGCCCAGGCTGAGGAAGTGTCACACACATCCTCACCTCTGCAAAACCAAGCAGAAACTTGTCTCCTTCATCTGACAAACCCTGATGTACTGTTCTTTATGGCCAAGATCTTCAGGTAAAACAAAATGCATATTTCTGACATTCTACAGACACACTTCTATATTCAACAAGATGCTGCTACCTCCACCACAAAATTTAATCCTCCTCTTTGATTACTGGAGCCTGTTACAGAAACAGAAGTTTCAGATTTGGCAAAATAAAGCTGACAAGACAACTCTGTTCTTCTCCACCTGTGTTTAGGTTCCAGACAAAGGTAGTAAAAGCATGACTCTTGTCCCAAGAAGTTTACAGTCTAAACAGGAGCTGGTATTTGTGTTGGCTGTGAATTTGGTAAAAAGGAAGAGGAGGACTGCTCTCTGCGATTATGGTGACACAAAGTCTTTGGCAAGACTTTTAAATTCCTCTTCAAGCCTCCTCATTTACACAACAGCCTACAGAAATGAACTCAAGGAAATATTTTGGTCTGGAAGGTTTGAATACAATCATTCCCTTGGCATACTTGATGAGCATAATGGTAAATTTGAATTTTCAAAGAGCTGCAGCTATGAAAAGCAACATAAATAGAGCCTTCTGAGCATGCATGGAAGAGTATCTTAACAGGGAAAGTAATTATCTTCACATGGAAAGGTCATGAAAACAGACACCTGTTGGCATATCTGGAAACTTCCAAAGCAAAAATTTCTAAGAAAAAAGAGTATATTCTGCATAATTTATTTTTTATTCTTAGGAGAATCTACATGCAACCTAATTTTCACTTGCTTTGCAGAATAACAATACTGTAAAATCTGGCATCCAAGACACTGAAAATGGAATGGCTGGCCTTTTTCTCTTGTTAAAATATCCTCTTTGACTTCCCACACTGCCTTGGAGTTCATGTTCCATTTGCTGCCATCTTCCACCATGATTGCTATGAAATTCAGTTATACAGCAGACTGTCAGTTGAAAAGCCTTTTGAGACAAAAGATGTAGAAAAGAACTGTTTCCAGGTCCTTATTCCCCTATTCAGGTTTAGCCTTAAAGCCTTTCCCACCGCAGGATGATTGCCTACAAACAGGGCTGAGGAACCAGAAGATCCTGTTTTCACCTAAGTGTCTCCAATAATAAAAACACAAAGAAGAAAAACGAAGTTACCTGACATATTAACAGAATCATCTCTAAATCGACTACCTGCCAATGCTTCCCATGAGGAGTCAGCAAGACTTTAACTGAGCTATTCAAAAAGAGCATCTTTCCACATTTCTGTCTGAGCATCTCAAGGCAGGCATGTAAATAACTAGACAAATTCAGCAGTGACTAAGTAGCCTTCCAGATGGCATCTTCTCTTTTGCCACAAGCAAAGAACATTGATATGCTTCTCCAGTTACTTCAAGCTTGCTATGGAAAAAAGAAAGTAACTTAATATGAGAAAATTCACTGGGCTACAAGAAAGTCTTTAATGCTTTCCAGAAGATTTGATACCAAAAAAAAGCATTAAAGAATGATGAAATACTGCAACATCACTGCTTCAAGCAGGTTCCAAACCACTCCCTTCTGCACTGGAAAATGCAGAAGCCATGCCTCAGAGGGGAGTTTTCTTCAAACCATGCAAGCTAATGAGGATCAATCAGAGCCCATTGAAAAAATGGACTGAAATGTGGATGACTCAGTGCTGCAGAAGCTGTTGCTGGCAATGTGGTTTCTCTCTCAACTGGCAGTAAATGTATTCCTCAACACAGCAGTCAGAGTTCAGTGAAGAGTACCAGTCTACCATTTCAGATGGCAAGCTTCCCCAATTCCCACAGTCACTACATACACATGGAAATGTCTCTCAAAATATGCAGAAATGCGAATGTCAGTCGTACCAGTATCTCAACAAAATGAATGGTTGTGCAGTTGACTCATTTGACCCCAAATATCAATGCACTGCATTAGCAGAACAGTTATTGCTCATATCTATCATTAGCAAGGACATCTTAAGCTAAAATAAATTAATTTATCTTCCCTTTGTAATATGTGCCTATTTTAAGTCATCAAAAATAATTCAAGTAGAAAGGAAGAAGTCTCAATTCGAGTTTATAAATTATTTTCCATATACTGTGAAGCTTAAAGAGATCTGAGATTTATTCAACAGCCAAAAGCCCAAAAATTAGGCCCATCCAATTTAGTCAAATTATGCAAATCAGGATTAGGAGTTTAAACTCTGCCTGTTGTCTCTGGAGTCCTCTTAGACTAATAAAAAGTCGTGTTTCCCCCTCCCATATGGAAAGCTCCACTAAAAGCTTGGTTCAGCAAAGGAGGCCTGGCAGGACACCTTCCAGAATCCATCAGTGCTACTGCTGTGTCAGCAAAAAGAGTTGCAGCAAAATGATGCAAGACACTTAAGCCTCCTCTGGGACTAAGAGGATTATTTCCACAGCACTATCCTAGCTCTGGGAGCAAAAAGTAAAACTTAAAAATAATCTTTGCATGTTTTCCTTTAGAGGCATGTAATGAACTTACCCCAAATCAAGTGAAAATTTCAGAAAGATTCTAGTCTATTCTTTTTATCTGGCTTTGAAAGATGCTGGTAAACAAAACTCTCTGCCACAGGTTAGGCCAGCAGTAGCATAGTCTAGCAGCATAAACCTTGAAGCAAATGTTCATGCGACAATAGGCTCAAGTAAACATTCTCTACAGAGATACTCCTAAAGTCCCTCAGTCACTGCAGTTCATAAAATACCTCAGAGTTTCCAATGTGAATAAAACATCTCTGGAGCCCAGTATTTGCTGTTATGTCCACATGCCATCAAAAATGATTGCAATGATCTTAAGAGCCTTGTCTAGGTTTCTTGATGCTCACCCAGCACTTGCCTTATTCTCTGCCCATGGGAGAATGTCTGCATTTTTTAAGATTCACTGGTCACCCAAAGGGTCTGAACAAACTTGTTTGGCAGAAAGCTGACTCATGACAGAGAAAAATCTGAATCTAACAAATTCAGGTATCAAAGGAGAAAAAAAAAAAAAAGGTTTCCTTTATTTGCCTTTTGACTGACAGCTTACTCAGACAATAACTTTCTGTAGTCAAATGTCCAGACTCCTGCTAACAAAGCTGAAGTAAAGAATTGCTGGCATCAATTATCATCATGGCAATGAACTCATCCTCTCAGTTCTTTAAGTGGCACACAAAAATTTTAGATAGGAGGAACATTGCAAATAGCCAGAATAGCCAGACTGGAGACTGTGTGATGGATGCTGTTTGCCAGATATAATTAAGTGGTATCTTTTTGACACAATTTAAAGCCAGTGAAAAAGATTATGGTATCAATTACCAATTTAGATAAAATAATTATATCAAGGTAAATGGAAATGCCCCAGCTGCCCTGAATCTACACAAGATGGGTTAAAATACCAGAGATCAGAATGACAGAGGAGAGGCATAGAGTATGAACCAGAATAAATAGAGGTCAAGCAGGCAAGTAAAGGAGATGCACACGCACACAGATGGAGAGAAAAGGAGTGGGGAGAGACAGAAAGTACCTGGAAAGCTGGGAGTGCGCCAGTCCCTGGGTTATACAGGCATCGCAGCGAGGGCATGCTGTCCGCCAGGCTGGAGCAGCCCAGCCACAGAGATCTGGGCATAGAGCACTGCAGAGAAAGGACAACTATGAGATGGGACTGTATGAGACAGGATGGCACAGATTACAGGAACTTTTAAGGCTTAGCCAAATGGCATCAACACAACTGCCCTTTAAGAGAGCACTAACTGCTGAAGCATCTTTTCCTTGAGAGAAGCTTTACAGGTGTCACAGTAGCATGAAAAAGGCACTATGGATCAAGAAAGTAAATTTTGATTAATTTTCCACAACAATGTGTTGAGTTTTCCCGGTAATTGAAAGTTTCTTTCCAATTAATCAGACCTCTTCTCCATCCACAGCAATGCTCCAGGCAGAACACAAGGCAAGCAATTTTGCAAGGAAAGCAGAAAAGTAAATGACAACTTTAAGTGTAATACTTGCAGGCAAAGAAATGGTTTGTGTTTTGTCTGTAAATGGGATAAAAGAAGAAACCTAGGAAGTTGGTGACACTTTGTTAAGAGTTTTATGTTTCTGCTTGCCTTGTTGTTTGTTAAATAAAATATAATTGTTATAATAAATTGACTCAGTTCCTACAAACACAAATACAAAAAAGGAGCCAAAGCAGCCAATCAAGGAAAATACTAGCCGTTTACATAGTTAAAGCCATTACCCCTTGAAATAGAGAGCTGCTTATTCATTTTACACCACTACTATTAAATTTAGGGATGCATTATGATAGCAATTGCTTTTACCAGACACAGAGTTTTTGATGCCATAAGCACTACTGCATTTGTCTAATTACCGGCAAGGCAGGAAAAAACAAGTGTATTTTAAATTGGCATATAGCCATGAAAACTGAAGGATGTGATAGATTAGCTGCTAGAGATTTTAAACCCTCATACTCTTCTTTTTTGCAATCCTGCCCCCTCCTTTTTTTTTTTTTTTTAGGTAGAGGGGGAGGGGATGGGAGGAAATTTGAGTGGAAAGGGCAGCTGGAATGGGTATGAAATGACAGCTGCCTTCTGAGCCACCGTTTCTTCCTGCTCTTGAGAGGGCTAGAAATCCTTGCACAATCTTGCACTAAATGAGTATGTAAGAGCAACATAACCCATCTTTGAATGAGCAGAAAGGTGATCACCAACATCCATAATCTGGTCCTGTGCAGACAGACGCAGAGATTAACCTTGTCTGTCACCACATTCTTTGCTGTACTTTGTTGCAATTTACACTGCTGTTCCAGAAATAGTATTTAAAGACTGCTGAGGAATATAACCTATAGAAATGTCCTCAATAGAGGTTTATGATAACTTAAAATATATTCCTTGCTTCATTGTCCTTAAAAAAACCCCAAGCAAGCAACTCTTCCCTTTACAAAGATACTGAAACAAGAATTTGAGTACATCATAATAATACATATCACATGAACTTGCATGTAATGCCCCCCCGAAGCAAAAAACATTACAGCCACAGTGTTGTAACAAGCTACAAAAGTGAGCCATACTTCCTTGTCCACCATTCTAACCTCCCAAACACTCCTATGTATAAAAAGCCTTCTAATGCCAGCCATCTTTTCTTTGCAATGTAGTATGTATCACCACAGCTACTGAAAGCTGTTGTGACAACAACGTTTTTTAAAAAAATTCATCCATTAAATGGACATCTATGGTTAAGCATTTCACCAGTTTTATTTATTTAAATCCAAGTTGTTTATTATTCTCCAGGAACGTCACAGTAACAGGAGATTCGCTACATGGTGCCTCTGATGATGCAGAGCAAATTCACTAGGTAAGCATCAGCTGCTTACCATATCTATCCCAGGATTCGTAACATAATATAAAATAAATAGGGGATGATTTTTCTTTTTCATACAGAGTTATCCAAGACTTGCAGCTCTCATTTATTCCATATTCTCAAGCTTTCCCATCCCTTGGGCTGGCTCAAGTTTTCATGCTGTGATAATGAACTCAAAGAACTGACTGCCATTAAAACTGACTGACAAGTAAAAAAACAAAGTTACTTCAAATATTTGTACTGACTGAAGCATGGAAAAATACAGAGGCAGGAAAGATGAGGAGCACTCTGTCAGTGGAAAGGCAAGCTTAAATTGACTCAAGGTTTATGTGAGATTACAGCTCAAGTCAGAGTCATTACAAACTGCAGGTAGGGCACTCTATTGTGCCAGGGAACTTACAAGGCAATGAAATGTCTCCCTCTAAAATTGCCACAATAACAAAGGAAAACACTGAAGGGCTATTCAGCAGAGCTCTCTGTCCAACAGAGGATATCATTCCTCACCCATGCACTCCTGCCCCTTAGTATTGTTCCAGAGTTAGGAACTACAAAGTAAAAACTACCAATACTTCAGATGATTTCTGAATCTGTTCTGGTATATAACAAAATCTACATTAGTGATAGCTACCTATCTTAAAAATATAAGTGTGAAGCTGCTCAGTGTGGAAGGAAATGTCATTCCCATAGTTGCCTTTTACCTATTGAAGGAAACAGAGACGCTAAATTACTCTTGGTGACTGAAAGAGGCTTATTCACAAGCCTGAACAAAAGGCCCCAGGTGCTTCAATAGAAACAGCTTGTGTGTAAATCAGATGAGTGACCCAACAGAACAACTTCATTTAGAGCCTGATCTCTGAAAAATCTCAACAGCCTCCATCCCCATGCACTGAGCAAGCCACGTGTCAAACACTCACTCTTGTACTGTCAGCTCCACAAACAAGGGACTGGCCTCAGTGTTTATGACTTGAAAGCTGACTGACAAAATCCTCTCCTGAACTCAAGTCAATGTACATCGATTCATCAAAACAAAGATACAGAGGCACAGTGCTTGGACTAGAGCCAAATGGGAATGCTGGTATTGCTTGCTAAGTACTGGGCCAGGATGCAGCCATCTCTCTTTACTCTCCTAACTCCCAACTGCATTAATACTTCGATGTCTGCACAACTTTCAGACCCAGAGTCTTTTTATTTAGAAAAGCCAAGCATCTTTAATAAACATTGAATGACATAAAATAGGGAATTATTTGATGAAAAACCTGATTTCTTTTTCCAATTGATTTTAAAATCCCACTCCCTGAACTCTGAAATGTGTTTTCCCACTAAATAAATACAGAGAGCACAGTTTCAAACAAGACCAGCATCCTCCTTCTGACAGAGTCTGGTTCCAGCTGCTCCACTGGTGATTAAAATGAGTTTGCCTTACTTTGAATTAGAATAGGCTAGAAGCATTCACAACCACTGCCTGAGCTGAGTGGACAGTAACCATGAGCTGAAGGGAAGATGTATTTTAACCTATTCAATTATTCTTGTAATTATATTGCAAGAACATTTTTTGACTACATCAGATGGTCTGCCTCTAATAGTCTACCCTCTCTTCCAATTATCTGATGTCCTAAAGACAAATTTCAATACACACTCGATGGCTAAATTTTTGCCAGTGCTAAAAATTGGTTATTTACTTTATTTGCTACTGCATTACAAGATTATACATTACCATTTCAGACTGGGTTTTTCTTATCAAATTTGTTCCCTTCTAGTCCTTCAGCAAATACAATATACTAGGGGTAACTAACACAGTTTTAGTAAATTGCGTTACAGGTCAGAAATATATCACCTTGTCCTGTAAAACTAAGTGGCTCTACACGAGGAAAAAAAAAGTTCTTGGACTACCACAGTTCACAACTATAGCGTACAGGTATGAAAGCATGCACTGACTATGCTAAGCTCAGTGTAAAACCAGAATGAAAAGAAAAATCAAACAACAGTTAAAGGATATTTTCTTTATAGTCACTTCTGAGAAACTAATTAAACAGTAGTACAAAATGACAGTCTTTAATTGTGGCACATTTTAAAATAGTGAGGTATTACAGACTACCCCTCTATGAACCCTGTATGAACTTCATGATAACCTGTGCACTTAAAACATCTTTGATTTACAGGCAGCTTAATATTTTTGTACATCTGCACAAGTTAGTGACAAAACCAAAGAGGAAACCAAATTTTCTCCTTTCTTTAGGTGCTGTTGTTTAGTGTACTGTCCATAAGATTAATTGCAGATGCTAACCACATTTATTTCAGTCCTTCCCCAGTTCAGAATTATTTCCTTTCTAGTACAGCATCCAGTGCCTTATGCAGGTGAACTCTAAAGATAAATCAGTAACAACTTCTAACTCCTACAAAAACCAAGACATGAGGAAAAAAGAGGTCCTAGAAATTCTACCACCCAAACTGGAGCAGATAAAAGATAAGGGATGCTCTGAAGGCTATCAGAAGTATGTAAACCAGATGTGAACTTGATACGAGGAAAGAAATCACCACTTCAGAAAGCAAATATGGGATGGCTGGTATGAACAATTCTCCCTGAAAGTCTCTTTCACACTACTGTTTCCCGCATGCTCTATAAAACCTAATTCTCAGGAAATGTGCCTAAGAAATTTTAATCCTTTATCAAAAAGATGCTCAGATCTTACTGGGATTCCTAATATTCAAAATTATTTTTATCATACATCACAAAAAATGGGAGAACAAACCTCAATACCTTTTAATCTCACTCAGTTCCTCTTACACATTTTTCGCCACATACTTAACTAAGCCAATGCCAAAAATATAACATACATCACTTTCACATTGTGTTCAGTCTGCACTATTCCTGTCACCACAGAATGCAATGCATTGCATGAAACATATCAGATAAGGCAGCTGCTATTTACATTACAAATATTGATCTCATGAAATTTAATAACAATTCCAGAAATTTACTTCTGGGTAAAAAATGGTTTTGGATTCTTTCTCTTGTCCACTTTTCATTCTTTTAACCTCTCACATATACATAAAAATGAAAAGGTATCTCTTGTTTTTCCCTCTACTGTTCTGAGAGGTGTTTTCTGATTAAATATATATAAGTATTAAAAAGAAAAATACTCCCAGTACATCTTGTATACTTTTGCAATTAAAAGTCTGCCATACATATTTCATTTTTTAGCTTTGGTAGCTCTTCTTATCTGAAAAAAAAAGTATGTAATACAACTTCTAAAAAAGCTGCCAAAACAGAATGAGAATATTCTTTTATTATTTATTTTAGTAGATTTTGCGGGGCTTAGTATTTTTTCTTTCTCCTATCCCAACAATGGATGTAAGGCACACTAAATACATAATTACATGAGAGAGCCACACAGCTTTCAAAGGAGCCATTCAAGTGAATTGTGTAAATAATATGCCTTTAAAAACCCTAACATATGAATACAGATTTACCAGTTATGAAGTAGTTATATACCTGAGAGACAAGAATATGCATTTAAAAAAAAATTCTGCCCAATTATGAACTTACCAAAGAGACTAGCATGTCTCAGAGCAAATTAATACTTTCATAACTTTTGGAGAAAGTTTTTTGCCTGTTTTCATTTGAAAATAAGAAAAACATTAAAAGCTGTAAGTCTTAATTAAGACCAAAAAAAAACAATAGTCAAAGCCATACAGTAAAATGTGCACCTCCTTGCATCCCAGACCAGTTTTCCACACTTATAACCAGATAATTCTGACTTTGTCACTGGCAGTTTTTCCTGAAGGTCTTTCCACGGTAAGAAAATTAATTTATAAAAATAAAGAGGCAACTGTAGTAATCCCTGGAGTGTGACCTGGGAAGGATCTCGCAGGGCTCACCCAGCCCACCAAGGGTCAGCTCTTCCAGCTGCACATATTGCACCAGAGCCATGAAGGGCCAGATGCAGTTGCTGTCACAACCAGTACTTTTCACAATTCCTCACCCTCTATTACATCAAACACCTTGGTGTGTTCCTGTTTCACCATAACAAAAACTGAGCTATCTCATTAAAAACCCTTGGACAATTTTTCATTAACTGCAAATCAAGCAAACCAGCATTTCACTTCGGGAAAGCTGAGCACATTTCTGGGACAACCAGGGTCTGACTTTCAAACAATTACAACTCACAAATCAGAGAAACTTGCTACTAGGATTCAATTACAACACTCTTCCTAGATTCCAAACATAGGTAATACTGGACTTCTTACCCTGGTACAGATCACTGACTTCAGTGCAGCAGTTTTCCCCTTCACCCTCAGGGTGTTACTACATTCTGCCAGCTTTGCTGTGTACACAGAACTCCAACTGCTGTGAAGGGTTCTTTTTCCTTCAGCCACCTACTTTGCGTGTAATTGCTCGGTAAATTTTCCTTAACATACGTATTATGCACTCTTCTCTAATCTTCTGGTAACTCCCTAGCTAACAGTAACTTTTCACAAGATATTCCAGTTCACTAACTACTTTTAAATATCAAAGATAAGACACTCGGAAAAGGATTTACATATTCAGATTATCCAAATAATAACTTACCTGAGTGGGATCTGGGAGGATCAAATCACAGCTTTTAGATAAATGTTTGTGAAGAAATGTTTTCCCCAAAGAGTGGTTACTGGAGTTCAACCTTTGTGATTTCAAGTCAACAGAAATTACATGCCTCAGCAAGGGGCCAACTTCCATCTATAAGGTGTACAAGATCCTCATTTGCCAAGTGCTTGAGGGAACTTGAATGGATCACATCTGAACTCAACAATACTAATGTTTTAATAATTATAGCTCTTTAATGCATGAAGCTGATAAATCTAAACCAGTGCAGCTGCAGAGCTTTAAGATTTAGGTACCATACCCTTCTTTAAGAAGTAAAACTTGAAGAGACTTGTGTGTGCTTTTTTAAAACGACACCAAACTTACTCAGAGCAATCTCACCATGGTCTAAAGCATGAAACTATGCAAAGGCTTAAAATGGAGATCTTACAAGACCAAGTGCACTTGGCTCTTTGGTAAGCAAGAAAACACAGTTGTTATTAAGCTCCATTATATCCGATGATCTTCCAAACTTAATGATTCTGTAATTCTGTGTCTAAAGGCTGATCAGTTCCAACCAAGTCCTCATGAGTTTGGGCAGAGTAACACAGCATCCTGAGGAACGTGTTGAAACCTCTTGGTCTTGGAACACTCATAGACCTTCTCTTTATTTTCATGACAAACTGCAGAGAAAAAAACCCTGCATTGGTGGAGTGATGAAGTGGAAGTTTCATTAGATATTTCCCTCATATCTAGCTTTATTTAATTCCATAAAAACTCTCAGAATTATTGTTATGCACCTACCACACAAAAGTGTTTCAAGGATAACTGATATGCCTGCAGAGTGCTTTGAGGACATAATGTACTATATGAGTGCCAAGTATTAATAAATGAACTGCAGAAAGAAATCTTATTTCAATTTTCCACCCAAGGAGTTAGTATCTGAATTTTAAAAAGTACATGGATCCACTGAAAATAGGTGTTTTAGAAGTTAAGGAAAAGATGCTAAATCGCAAAATTACAAAACCAGAATATATCCAGAATAATTTCATTTTTCTCTCAGCAAAGTGCAATTCTGACAGAAGAATCCTGATTTCCCCACAGTCCTGGTTTTTACACTCTCTTTTCCAGCTGACTTGACTGAAGTGCAGACCATTAATATCTGAAGTGCCTTGTTTTGATTATACTGGCCTTTGCTGGTACCCATCTAGTTAAGGTACCACCAAGAATTTCCAGCATAAAACACATCTACAGGTTTATAACTTGACTTTAAAAATTCTACTACAAAAAGACAGTGGGAGGCAGAAAGGCTCAGATGAGCGCATTACATTACATATCCTACGTGATGCATACTTGCTCACAATGCTATGAAAAAGGAAGACATTAGCTTTAACTCTAAATTACCATGTTTCAGAAGCCACCTAAAATGATACTTTTATTTCCCTGTTTATGTAATCAAAATAATGTTTTGTGTTTTACCTAATTAGCTTAACTTGCCCCGTTTCTCAGTTGGGCTTAAATTACAGAAAGTGTCCATATAATAGAGGAATTAAAATGTCATGTCTATTGACTGTATTTATACACAAACATTCCCTCCCTCTCTCCCTTTAAAAGTCAACTGTGGCTTGTCTCCAAAGGGTCAGCATCTAGGTGATGGGATGTTACAGACTGCTAGCAAGTCAAAAGCTTAAATGGAGATCAAGGTGGAATAAACCAACTGTATCTTCTACAAAAAGACAAGCACCTAAACAAGAAAGAGCTGGAGTAAAGAGAACAATGCAGGTTACTTAAAATGCCAGTCTTAAAGCAACACATATTTGTGGCCATTGTATTTCCTCTAGCCCACATAATAACACAATACAACTCTCCATTGCAGCACAGCAACATTATATATAAAACCTGCCATTAAAGGGCAGAGGGTAATGACATCAGTGTGGGCAACCCATGCTCAGGCAGTGTTCAACTATTATCTCTCTGGTTTAAGAAGGCTGAAAATACGCAAATGCAGCCAGCACTAGTTTTAGATAAAATTGTCAGTTTTATGGATATTTATAGTATGTGTCCAGTCTTGCAGAACTCCATCTTCCTCCAGTTTATTTATATCTGTAATATAAACTGCTTTTAGTCCACATTAATACAATGTGTTACTGGGGTACTTCTCACAATCTGTATAAGTCAGGCAGCAGATCAATACTCAGCCATGCTGAGGAAAAAGAAAAATCTTTAAGTTAGGATCCTGTTAAAAATACAGACAAAAGGAGAATAAACCTGATGCACAGCCCCCATTCCATCTGGATGCATAAGCAGATTATGCTTTTACATACATCAAAAGTGGTTTTCTGTTCAATACATAGTTTAAAGGAATCCTACAGGTAGTACCTTTGATAGATACCCTATATCAAACTCACCTCAAAAATTTTAACCTCTCTGCTTCTCATGAAAGCTCTTCCCAGCCTTTGTATCAACTGCCTTACCCTTACACTTCCTGTGGTGAAATCACAGCACGAAATTGGAATAGCAAAGCTATTTCCACGACAGTATCTGCTGATGACAAGCGCAGGTTTTATAACTTTTCCTTGGATCAAGGAGTAAGAAGACTGAGACAGACATTAGAACTAACATCAATAAACTAAAAATTAAAGGGAAAGCATGCTTTGAAAAAAAAAATCTTTTTCAAAAAGTGCAAGCTCTTCTATTATTTGAGGTTGCCTAGTCTAAGGCCTCCTTGGAAATTTTATTGTGCGTTTTAGGTTTTTTTATCCCCTTGGTATTTTTCAGAGTCCAAAAAGCATATATCCCACTTGCATCAGAGCACTGGTAATATAAGGCTGGTCTGTTACCCTCAGAAGTAAAAGGAAAACAGAACAGCCACAGAATCCTTTTTCTATTGTTCTCCCAACCCACATAAGAAACAGAAACTGATGCCATGCCCCATAGGTCAACAAACTTGAGCTCTGTGAGACAATAATTGCAGAGTTGAGATTCCTCTGAGACACCTTGCCTCCGGCTCAGCAAAGTTTAAATCAAGAAAACATAAGCTTCAGTGTCCCAATTGACCTTCACTAGAGTGGACTTGAGGAGAGAGAGAGAAATGGTCTCTCGGGAAGAAGCTCCAAAATACTCTTCACCTCTGCAGCACATCACTCATTCAAAAAAATGGTTTGCAAATATAATATAAGACTTGAAGCCCATCTTCTGATGGGTGTTCAAGCTCTGCTCAGTTTCACAGAAGTCAATATAAGTTGACAGCAGTAAGCAGCTTGCACAAGCAAGTTACTACCTGCTGCCTGTAAGATACTGACACAAGACTGGAGACAATCAAAACCATCCTGGTGAGCACCTCCAATGAAACTCTCATATTTTAAGGGGGTTTGCTGATGCAGCTTTCCATTCTGACACTCTGCTCAAGTGACTTGGCTCTTTGTTTATGTTGGGCTCACAGTACCACCTTGAAGATCCCTTCATCACCATGTTTTGTCATTTCACAACTGCAGTTGCCATGACAACAGGATGCAGCTTATCTGCGCTGTTTTCATATTTCCAGTTTTTGTTGCCATAACAACACATTCTGGCTTTCTACAGAAACAGGAACTTTAAGCCATGTATTCTCAAGGACACAGGATTCATCATATATGTATGTTCATCAGAGAAGAGATCTGTACAGGCCATTTGTAAATTAAGCTATTTTTTCTGAAGGGGGATTTTTCACTCACAAAAGTGAAAAGCTGACAGCAATTGCTAGAGGCAGACTGCTGAGACATCTAAAGCCTGGCCTTTAATAATAGCCAGAGTAATATAGCACTAGGCCACTTCCGAGTGGGGACTCCCCACAGTGTCAGACTGTGTCAAACTGCACAATTGTTATGTGATGTGAGTAAGTGTCCATACTTGATTCACCCAGGCACATCTGAATTAGATGCTAGATGCAATTCTCTTGAGTTTTAACCCAGTGGCCTCCCCATTATTACCAGCACCACCACCATGCAGCTTTGTGTTTGAAGGCCCATTTTAATTCTGTAATTCAAGCTGTTGTTGTAGATTTGTTTTCAGACCCTGACCCTCTTCGCTTCCAGGTGACTGCATTTTGAACTTTTATTTACAGGAAGTGCACATTCATCAGACTGGTGAGAAAATGTTATACAAACACAGCATGCATAAACACAAAACAGTGATGGCTATGAGGGGTATCAGCTAACATGGCACTGTAACTTCATTACACCCTCATTTATGTACTTCACTAATGAGACAAGCACAGGTGTCCAACACGGTCCCTCACATGAGATGAATAACAATAATACAGTCCAACCTGCTTTAGCCATGCTTGGTATCCAGAAGATATAAGCTGAAATCCATCTTTTGGCATGTGTATTCGGGGCTAGGAGAGAATAGACATAAAGAGAGACCTCCTTTTACACTGGGACCTAGCTAGCCTAAGTGTAAATTCCGGAGCATTTTAAACAATGCAGATTTTTTAAGCCTCATATGAAGGTTTAGTCCCCAGATTAGTTCTTGTTTACTGCTCTGATATCACCTGCTTTAAGAACACTTTTTAAATAAAGTCACAGTTTTTATGTTTTCTACCATTTTACATTTCAGTTCAATATATATAGGTTTTTGGTTTTTTTAATTTCCACAAAAAATGCGCTTGGATAAGCAGAACCTCTGTGGTGGGTGCAATAGGAAAGGCTAATGGTCATTAACGCTTTCGACATCATATAAAAAGCAAATGGTGTCAAAACAGCAGTAGTGAAGCTACGAGTGTTTTCACAGTTACCATCCTCAACATGGTCAGACCAGACACTGGACAACATGAAGAGATGACAAAATTCTTGAAGAGGTGCAGCCTTAATACCAGGGTAACAGCTTATTATACTTAAACACAGCCATAAATTACGCCTCAAATCGACAGACAAGTATAATCTCACCCCCATTTAATGTTTTCATGCTTTTTTGGATTGAAGAAAAGGCAAGACTTCAAATTGCTCTAGAAGTACAAAACACATATAGCATAACTTACAGCTAGGAAAAAGTACGCAACAAATGCCAATACACTGCTTGGCATGACATCTATTTGTAGTTCAAAGATACTTCCACATTCAAATGGATTCAAGTGTTTCCTTTCCCCACAAAAAAGGAGATGCCTAGAAATTAAAATCACATCAAAGCAACAGGACCAGACAGAACATTCACAAACACCAAGTCCAGAGATTTTTCTTACTCCCAGAAACTACCTCACAATCCCCTTCTTAACTCCCTGTACTTCCCCTCCAAATCAGATGTGTGCCCCTAGAACTCCTCCTGGAAAGCTGGAAAAAGCTTACTCATTTTCAGAATGGCTCTACTGAAGATGAGCTTACTCTCACTTGTTCTTAAGTCAACACAATATTTAGCTTGTACAAACTGCATCCACTTTGGTACTTGTAACACCAAAAAAATACAATCTGTCGGAGAGGAAAAATGTGTTACGGTTGAATGACAAACCTTCACACCTATGGTGGGCAGCCTTGCAATTTGAAATAAAATAAGAACAGGAACGGACTAAAATCTTGCCTCTCAAGAGAAGTACACCCTCGGGATTTTTACAGTATACTTTGAGCACTTGTTTTTTTTTTGCTTCTCTCCACTTTGAATTTAAATCCTCCTAAATCTTTCAAAGTAGTAGTAAGATTATGCCCTCGTGTCCCAGCCAATGATCTCAGCTGAATATGAATTTTAATAACCACCATCGTGCTGATAAATCAAAGCCAAGTATGTCTGGTTACTGCATTCACCTGCTGTGTTTGGACTTGCAATGCCTAACACATTAACAAACTATGTTTTAGGAGACTTCTCACACAGCTAGAGGCGTCATCCTCCAAGACCTAATCCCTCCTTCAGCACTAACGTCATGGGTGGTTAGTCTCTCTATGACTGTAAAATGGGGACAACACTCATTTAACCCACCTCACAGGTTTGCTGAGAGGAGCTCCTGACATTTCTATGTGCTTTGGAGATGGAAGAAACTATATGAAGTGCTGCATATCTAGCAAGAACACTACAAAAATACACATTTTACTTCTGGCTCAAGTGATTTAGTTTCTTTTCCAAAGTACCACAACTCAGTATGTATCTATCCAGGAAAAAATATATAAAAGCCCTCATAAACAAGCAGAAATAACAATCCTTTGAAATCAGCATCAGAAGTAGAGAGAACTGAATACCAGTCTCAGCCCAAGTTCATACAACAAATTGTTGTGATGATAGAAACAAATTTCATTCACAACAAATTGTGAAAAATTATTTCTTTCTGTTTCTGTCACCTAAAAGGATAACAGTCAAGCTCTTCAGACCTGTGGGCCGCTTAACATTTGCTAGCCCATCAGTCCAGAGCAGTCTGAATAACTGATTTAAGACACTGACTTGAACCATTTAATTTGAAGACTCTGGTCCTGAAAATATGTGTGTTTACATATCTGTTGCCAGCAACAGGATTACTCTTCAGCAGAAGTGTTTCCAGTAGTAAAGATAACACTGTATTTCTATTTAGACAACTCTTACCAACACAATTTTTTGTGATTCAAAAGTAAAGTTGCTTGAGTATTGTAATAAAAGCAATCAGGACTTCTGGCAGATTAGCAGCTACTGTAAAAGCAATTTATTTTTCAATGCTGACAAGTGAAACACAAAAATAGGAGAAACTAAGACCCATCACTCATCCCTCAATACTGTATTTGCAAAATCCTCTCAATGAGGCATGTCTCCCCTGTATTTGATAAACTTACTCTCATTTAAGAAGAAATGAGAGTCTACATAGGAGACAAGCAAATTTTACCAGTACAAGGTATGTGTGTCACTACCCACATACTGCTGCTTATGCCATTAAAGTGGGATATTTGCACAAGTGAGCCCCCATTTACATCAAAATAAGCACAATAGAAAACTATAATTTAATTAAAGTTTTTCAGATTCTTGATTGGCTAAACTTTTAAACCAATCTCCTAAATTCTGAATTTCTGTGGTTCTCCAAGGCACACTGTAAGTGACCCCTAGGAATGCATTCTTCAGCAGAGAGAGGCAATTAAAGTAATACATCTGGTTAAAATGTTCTGAATTGCAGTATCCCAATGACAGCAGACAACACTGTAAGAGGACTGTCAATTTAAAAAAATAAAATAAAATTGTCCCTCTTTCCCCCCAGCCTTAAGAAGATGTGGGACGCAGAAAACTGTCTTGTTGGAAGGCTGTATTAATTTATAAATCAACACTAAAATCTCCCATGATTATGATCCATTCAAAACAATTCCACCAGCAATACAATTAATTGCTCAGCAAGACCTACTCATTTTTGTATTTTCATGAGCACACATCATTTATGCTCATGGTTCAATACCATTCATAAGCACAGTATTTTCTCTTAGCATCTGCTCCAGCATTTTCCTTGACTAGAAGTCAGGCTGCTAGGGGAATTTTGCTCTCTTTTTCAATAGCATTGACAGTGATTGCTTTCCTCTCAAAGTAACTCTGAAAGCACTCTGACTGCTAATTTCTATCATGCTATTTTGTGAATATTTCACATTTTGATTTAGGTGAATGACTAATTTATAATCTAACCTAGTCTACTTCCTTTTTCAAGACATTCATGTTTATTATCGAGGCCTTGCTTTAAAAATGAGCCTTCCATTATCACAGATGGCTTATTCCACAACCATCAGCACCTTACTCACAGTTCTGAAACGCAATTTTACTGTGCATGAAATCTTTACTCTCTCTCTCTAAGTCTTTCTGGTGTGCACAGAACTTGTTATCTATATGTTAGCCATATATTAAAATTATATATACCGCATCTGTCTATAAACTGGGGAGCCAAAACAGCTTACTTTGCTCATCTCTTTGTCTGCAACCCCTGACTTTTTTTCCTTTAGTAATCTACTCTTCCATTTTTAATCCATTTGATTTCTGCAGTCCCTAGCAAGGCCAAGAACAGAATGATTCTTGAGAACAAGTCAGTAATTTAAAATTCAGTGGTACCCTCTCCACTTCTCTACCCAGGCTGATTTTCAGAGGACATTTAATTACAGGCCTGAGTTCCTATTTTCTAAGCCTAAACACAACCCCTGAAGGCTTACAAGATTTGAGTCACAGCTGGAGCTGTGGTTACTATACAGTTTAAATATCAGCCTCTTTACTGTGCAATTTGTTTCGAAAATCAAATCAGATGCTGTGTCATAAACAAGTGCTAATTAAGTACTGAGCGGAAATTGGACTTTTTTGTGCAAGAAGGGTTCTTAAATATCTGCATCTTCACTTCCATAAGAAAGGATAAATATGTCAAGAATGATAATTATAAAAGGAAACCTACTATGGTACTTCTAAGGCAGTACTGCTGCTTCTGCATTTCATCTGCTTCCATGTAAGAAGAAATGAGGGAGGAAAGAAGGGAAAGAAGTTGAGACCTGTACAAAATATGTATGTACTAAGGATCTTATTAATCTGATCATATCACCCATAATGCTTGCTGTTCCCTCAGAGAAGACATTCACTCTGGGTTTCCATCACGTAGGATTTAAACAAGCAAACTAAACCCATCTCTCTCCATCACTGCAAAGCAATAATGAAGCTACTTATATTACCATTTCTTTTAAGTCATGATCTACACACGGTATTTATTTGACAATAGCATTGAATTAATGAGATATAACACCTTGTTTGATAAATATCAAGTGAAGAACAGGAATAATGCATTTTAATACTCTGAAGGTTGCCTCTGAGTACCAATATTCACGACTCCATTAACTAACAGGCTCTCGGCTACAAAAGCAGAATTGGATCTGTCAGTCACTGACATGGAAGGGCATGGCCAGTTGCACTGAAGATTGTCCGGTTGAGATGACTTCCACAGCAAAGGAAAGTATCCCCTGTGGCCTAGAACTTGTAATGAGTTTGCATCCATTACAGCAATAAACTGAATTCCTATTACAGAATATACAACTTCATGGCCCAAACAGATCCCTGACTCTATTGCCCAAAGCAATACTCAAAACAAGGCACAGTTAGATCTGTGGACTCCAATTCAACTAAACCAAACACATGATTTCAAAATCTTTCATTGTTATTAGGAGAAAAACCCACGAGCTATCTGATCCTAAAAGCTGAAGTTGCCAATATTCAAGTGCGTCCTTTGTGAGATTTCGTAGGAAGAATGAACAAACACTAAGTCAGCTGACTGTCAGGTCTCACAGTTTGATACAAACTCCTTCAGAAGGACACAGCGCTCTGGAACAGTAGGCTCTGAGTGCCTGTGAACTTAATGAGTCACCACACGTGGTGAACATGGCTACTCCAGCTCTTTAATGAATCTGCCCAAGTTCCTCGGCTGAGATCTGCTCAAAACCAACTCCCACTGGACACTGTCTGTTTATGCTCCTTGACAGATAAATAGATGCAAGGTTTTTATATCCTTTAAGAGCAGGATATACCCTTTATATCCTTAACTATTTCTGTACCATGAAACACCTGGATACTTTCTTTAGGGCTCACAAGAATATTAAGCTACAGTATTGAAAACCAAATGGAGACCCGTGACAGCACTCCATTAATCTCTGAACAAAGTAACAGCAAGATCCACAAACATGCTTACTCTAGCAGTGTGGAGATTCTCTTTGTGACCATGCTTGATTTCACAACCATTTAACATTTTAAATATGAAATTCAAGTGCTACATCCACATAAAGAAGCCTCCTTCAAGACTGCAAGATCTGTGATGAAGACCATTTCTCATGCTACTTTCTCAACTTCTGCCAGGTAAGTATCCAGCAATAACAGTGACATTCACAGTGCAAGCATTTATGTATGAAACAGCAGCTGGAAGTTTGTCCACAGATCAACAAAATGAAGCTGCTGCCTTCCAAATATTGTGCCTCTTTTTTGTAAGTCCATAGAAAAGTCACAGAGCTCACCTGGATTCTAATTTTTCACTGAAACTCAGAGC
Source organism: Bombycilla garrulus (assembly GCA_013400315.1). Lineage (NCBI taxonomy): Eukaryota > Metazoa > Chordata > Aves > Passeriformes > Bombycillidae > Bombycilla > Bombycilla garrulus. The sequence continues at coordinate 875,814 of VXBU01011898.1, forward strand.
ATCAAGAACATAAAGTCCTGTACTTAAAAAAATAAATTTAAAAAATACAGCCAAGGTAAACCAAATTAAGTTCAGAGAACTACAGTCTCCACAATCAGCTTAAGAACCTACAGTACTAACTTTCACCGTCCCAATCTCCTGCTGAATTTTAGGTAACAGACAAAGAAGCATGCAGGAGAGATGACTTACAGATCTGTGCCAACTGTCCTGGAAGGAAATCTGCAGTTCACACATTAAGCAGACAAATTTGTAAAAGGAATACCATTTTTTTTCTAAAGAGAAGGAAACACTTAGAAGAGCACGCTCCAGAATTCTACCACATTTTCTGCTTAGCTACTGAGCTCTTGTCTGCTGAGCAGGCTCCAGCACTAGCCAAACATTTTCCTGTCCAATAAAGAAACCAAAGCACTTCTTTTTGCAGGAATGGCCATTCATTTTGCATCAATGCCCCAATACATTTCCCTTACAAAGCTCTCTGCTACAATTACAATGCAGGACCATTTCACCCATCAGAAGTAACTTGGATTCTGTAACTAATTGTCTCAAAAACTTACCAAAATATATTAAATTTCTTTTCCTTATGTAAATACCCTGTACCACGTTCAGCTCCATGACTGCTCTCAATTCCTGGCATAGGATGCAAATGTTCCTTTGCTTGGCTTAACTAGAGCAAACTCCTCCTTCAACCAAGAAACACCAAAGCATCACCAGCTTTCTTGGAGAACTACAGTGCCAGAATGAAGCAGCAGCAACAGCAGCAGCTGAAGACACCTAATGGACAGCCCCTGGTAGCATCCTCATGCAGGACAACCATCTGTAATTCTAATCAGAATGGATCTAAAATGTTGCAGAAATGGCTGGCCAAAAAAAAAGATAAAAAAAAAAAACAAAGCCCAAACACAGACAAACATTATGTCCTGTGTCCCAAGAAAGGAAATCTGCTGAGACCGAGTGATGATAACTGTTGCCAAAAAGTCACCATGGGAGGCAAAGTAAATCTACTCCCAATTTAGAACAAATGAGACTTAGTGCTAGACTAACCCAGCCTCCTTCTTTAAGAAGATCACTGAAGTCCAGACAAATTAAAAGTAGTTAAGTATTTGATAGACGACATGTAGAAAGTTACTGGTTAAAATGAAGAGGAATAGGATTAATACCTGAGTTATAAGGAGGCTAAGAAACTAAAAACTGTAGAGCATCCCAGGCAATTTTGAAAAGGAACCATTAAGCTGTACAGAGAATGATCCTTGTTGAAATTTACTATTATTCTTTAAATTCATGTTAAATATTCTCACTAATGGTTAAAATACTCAAGAATTACCAATGTGCTAATGAAATTAAAGAGGCATCATAAATATATAGGACAAAGCCCCTTGAAGATTTGGTAACAGAACCGACACATGATGCACATAAATCAAAAAGTTACATTATTTCCATTATAAATTAGGAACTCAGTGACTGAGAAGAGGGAAAGAGGCCCTGGGATATGTTATTCATTAGATAATGATGGCTCATACATAAGATGCGGCCACAGAAATGGGAAATACTACCATAGGATATTGTAAAAAGAAGAGAGGAATTAGAATCACTGCTTTAGTACAAGGAATCCATAAAATATTTCCTAGAATGTTCTGTATAGCTCTGGTCATTTGTGTTTCTGGGAGAATAATCAAATTTTGCAGCTGTTTAGAAAGGTCTACTAAGATGATCAAAAGTTCCAGGAAATGTCTTACAACAGAAGGAAAAACAAATTAAAGAATGCTGGTTTAGCCTGACCAGATCCAGCTCAGAGCAGGACACAATTGCTCTCCACAAATATCTGCAGATGAACACAGGGGAACAAGGAGAGCTGTTTAAACTCAAGGACACTGGCATATGAACAAATGAGAATGAATTAGCCATGAATGGAGTTAAGCAGGAAAATAAGAACTAGGATTCTGACTTTCAAAGTAGTCAAACTTGGAATGGCTCTGCAATGGCATAGCAAAGACAATTCCACTTAGCAACCGCTTTAACTAGTTTGTGAAAGCTTTAGAGAGTACTTTGGTCGCCAATCTCAGACTCGAACCCACAAGACCTATTCCAATCCAATACTGGCATGTGTCTTCTCACTGATAGGCCCTTCATTGTCTCTGCATAAATTCTTATTTTAACGTCATGAGATTATAGGAATGTTTCCTTGTCAGTAAAAAACTTGCAGAGTATTTGTACTTGCTTATAACAGCAGCTGTAACAAAGTACCACAGCAATACACTTCACTGGAGTCATCCCAGTCAAGAGAAGGAAAAATAAAAAGAAAAAAGTTACAAAAAGAAAAGGGAATGTAGATGTTTGTCCTTTTGAAGATATTACCAATAGGAGACATCTTCTGTCACATTTGAAGAGGCTGTGAACATTAACTGGATTTCCTCCTGTTGAGATGCTTCTAAGACTCATCTTCTAAAACAAGATCGATCCATTGTTTCTTGAGACTACAGGCCCTTCTCACTGTTCTAATTTGCAGGAGATGAATGATAGCTGGCTGCATTTCTCAATCATGGTTACAGTTTTGGCATGTAAGAAGGAAGGGCATTGAGCAGACCCAATGAACAACCCCCCTGGAGAATCGCCAACATCTTCCTAATAGACAGAATTCAAGGCCAACTATCCATAAACTAAAAGTAACTCCCACATAAACACTGCTCCATTCTGCATGGCTCTCACAATAAATCACAAATGATGTGTGTAGAGAGGGAGACTGACTACATTGTATGACAGACTTTCATGATAGACCATTTTTCTCTGAAACAACTAGAGACTGTTCTGGTTGCTCTATGGGCAAGCATGGAAACATTCAGACTCTTTCCTAGTCAGCATACAGTCCAGCTCTAATGAGTATCAGAGCAAAGACTGCCATCAGCCTTCTCTACAGTGTTTCATCCATCCCACTGTATCTGGGAAACAAGAACCCACTCAATTCTGTAAGAACTATGTCCTGAGATGGCAATATCATGAGAGAGTATTCCTACAACCAGAAAAATTCCATGTAGGGCACAAAGCCAGCTGACAAAATTCGCACCAGAGCTCTGCAGTGGCTGGTGTTATCCAAAGCCCCTCTCTACCATGTTCTTCAGTTCAAGTTTGCTTCAGTGCTTCTGAAAGACACAGGACCATCCAGACCACAGTTAAAAGAACACACTATTGCTCTGCTAACACACAGCTGCACTTAAGGACTTCTTCATTCCTTTGCAGTATGCCCCTGCAACCTTTCCTTTCTCACCATGGGATGAAGCAAATTAAACCAGCATTAGGCTTTTTTGCTGCTTCTAGTCCAAACTAGTTACTCCAGCGGGTTCTGCCAAGAGGCTGCATGGCTCCTGCCCACAGACTAAAAACACTTGTGTCCTTCCCTTAAAAAGAATAGAAAGACCCCCTGCTGAGCTTTCCCATTCTTCCTCATTATCTCCTTTCTGTTGCTCTCATCAAAATGACTGCACAAAACCCTGTTTTAGCAGTAGGGGAAGAAAAATTAAATCAGATGTTTCTCAATTTTTAGTACAGAGGAGGACTAGAAGTAGCTAGAGAGTGCAAAATGATGATCTATCATTCGTTTCCAAGCAAAATCATTGTGGAAAAGGGAAATAATTTAAAACTATAAGTCATCATGTCTGCTTCTGAACTCTTCTGCCATCCCAGCTAAAAAATCTGGCTGTGCACGCACAGCAGCAAATAGGCTGAGCACCCATTGGTTAATGGGACCACGGAACTCGCACATCAAAGAGAAAAAAAATGAATTTTAATGCAGTTTTTAGAAATACTTGTCATTGTTTCAGCATTGCCATTTAGTGAATGGGACCGATTTCTCTCTCAGTAGGGGATGATATTTTAATGATGTAACAATGTACTTCCCAGAAGAAAGACAAGCCTCATGAGGCAGATTAAAACTAAGAATATTCAGATCCCATTAAAATCAGACAGTTTCAAGCCATTTTTAAAATTAATTTTGTTTAATGATAAAATGGGTTATCTTAAGAGGTGGCTAGCCAATTGTAAAATTAACCAAAACATGGTCAGAAGCACAAGGGTAGCTATTAGAAGAACCAGTTTCTTTGTATTCTGCCTTCTATTATCAGTGTGCCATATCACCCTACACAAATTCCTCCAGTCCATGACCCTTGGCAAATTTCCGAGCTTCAGCTTTCTCTTTTTGCAAGCAGGGGTAGCATTTGTCCAACACCAGAGTTCCCCAGCACCTCAGAAAAACTGGCTTTAGAAAGCTGTAGTTTAATAAGCAGGAAATATTTAATGCAATTCCCAGGATGTTTATTTTCAACCATTTCTGTGGTATCAAGAACTTTTTTCACAGCACTAATCAGTATCCTGTCAGGGAAACAGCTTCATGTTTGATTGCTTATTAATTGTAATTTGAGCACTTACTCTTTAGCTGCAGCCACTGGACGCTGCTATGCTACAATTAATTTTCAGCTTCCACAGCTGAACACACAGTGGATTCAGCCCTTCTGTGCAAAATCACTTAAAATATATAAAGAATATGCCTTGCTGAGCATCTCCTGAATTGCAAAGAAGAAATGAGGAAGACTGAAGGAAATGCTCAGTACTGGAAATACCAGTTAAGCTTGCTACTGAGGACAGTTAATATTACACAAATCTCACATGCATGGAGTTTCAGATGACACAATATAAGCAGACATGGAAGTGAGAAAACAGCCTACTCCATCTGCATTGATCAATTTAGCATGAAAATTTTTATACAAAAAAAATCAAGTTGCTCAGCTTGTTGGTTTTGCTGGTCTTAAATGTGACCCTAAATGCTGTTGCAGTAATCATTGAGAAAATGAACATGACAAGAATATATGACAAGCCATACAGATGAAAAAAGGTTAGTGGAACCCCTTCACACAATAGTTAGTGAGAATTCTTAATTTCCAAGTATAAATTACTCTCCTTTTAATGGAAATTAAGTATCTTTCATTAACATATTTTATAATACAAACTATCAACATGGTAAAATCCATAGAAAACAAAATTATGGATGAACATATTCACTCAACAAACATATCCACTCAACATCTGTATGTCAGGGAATAGTTTCTGATCCCCACTTAAAATGTTTTTAGAGTGTAAAGTGAATTTTAAATGAGACCAGACCAGGAATTTTCCTCAACCATTTAACTTTTTGTCTCAAGTCGTTATTTCTACTACCTCAGTAGCCACTAGCACTGAAAATAAAGAAGAAAACAATGTAACTTCATATTTCATCTCATTCATGGCCCAGACATCAGAGCTTGGAGTATTTCCAGTGGCCAACCAAAGATGACCATTTGATTTTTTTCTTCATTAGGCACCTCTTAAAGAGGTGATCTCTGAACACTGCACATTCCTATCTTACCTCTAGACATGATACACAACTATGGATAATTTTATTTTCTTCCTCTAAAATCCTCATTACCTTTTTGTATATCACAAACCATTTTAGGACACTGACAATGTTGAGGCCACCACACATCTTGTATCTTCCAAAGACTGTTTAGGAAGCCCTTTGCCTAACCAAACTTTGTGGTTAGAACACTCTGCTTTATCTTACTAATGAGAACGATAATTTAGTACCAAATACTCATGAGGAATTTTAGCACTGCTGACTGGCAAATAATTTGCCAAGGCAGATTAGTTTAGCTGCATAAAATAAATATCCACCTGCACATACTAGCACTAATCAGGGCGTGAAATTAAACTTTTTATTCAGTGGGAAATAACTGCTTCAAGGCGGTGATTTAGTCTGAGAAGCAAATATTAAGGTCAGCCTATTCTCTCTGATGTTTATAGTACATATTACAGTGTGGAGAGCATGGTGCAACAAATTTGGCTTTTTAAGTCTATGAAACTAAATACTTCAGTGATGTGATAGCAAATTTGCCATTTGCTTTTCTAATTGCATACATTTAATGGAGCAAAGTGGCTGAAATGAAACATTACCAGAGAAGTGAGGGTGAAGTTACTGAAGTACCACAGGCCTGCACCAAGTACAGAAAAATCTGCAGCATGAAGTTTTGGGTAGAAGAAAATTAATCAATGTTTTCCATACAATATACTAGTCCCAACAAACACCCAAAACCCCAGGAAACTGCTATTTCAGTACCACTGGAAAAACTGGCAAGTGTATGTTTAAAATTCAAGCAGGATTTGCAACCCCACATTTATGAGGCAATGCTCTGCTATCCCAGCTTACAAAATTATTGTCATGGCTTTCATGACATCCTTGCTTTGGATCCCCAGGTTTCTCTGCCACAGTGTCCATGACACAAATATGTTACTGGGAANCCACAGTTGCATCTTAAAACACAACCAGAAGGCTCTGGTTCTCCTGTGAAACTGGAAGGCCCATCAGTAGCTCCTAGAATCCGACCATCCAAAACCAAAAGGAAAATGGTAATTTGGGGGTGAAACAGAAAAAAAACCACAAAGAACACTCAGACTGACTTCTTCCTCTTTATGAGCCAGGAAACTAGGTGAATTTTTGCAAATTAATTAATTCATAAAAACTGAGAAAGTGAAACTCTTAAATATCAANAATGTTTCTGGGGAGACCGCAAAGTTTCCAAAAATTTTTTTTTTTTAAATAGCTAACAAATAATAGGTCTTAAAAAATCCTGGTCCTATTGACACCATGAATGACAGGTTCAGGGCAAGCAGAGCCTCTTTTAAGGCATAAGCCCTTGTCCATCTGTTCCATACATATATATGCACAGAGCAGGAAAAAAAATCCAATTTTATTACCCTTCAGCCTTCAATTACACTGACTATTCCTTACTGTATTACCTGCCACTTATGTGGGAGCTCCTACAAACATGCAAATATAAAAATTCATGAACTTCAGAGTTTTCCCTCATTAAAAAATAAAACAACCCACAACAACAACAAAAAAATTAAAAAA